>JBBMOY011463641.1:0-14420 GCA_037951405.1 Platydemus manokwari | reverse complement strand
TATTGTTATTATTATTATTATTTTTTTATTATTATTTACCGATACTTTTATTATTTCTCTTTTACATTTAAACATTTTTGCTGTTTATCATAAAATAAATTATCATAAAAGTTGCTATCATACATATATGACAGAATATTCACAATTAAAGATAATTTGCAATGAAATAACATTTACATTGGTTGTCTAATAATCAATTGTCAAAATGAAATTGTATTATTCATTGATCTCAAAATTGGAACTGAATTTATTGGGTTCACTGAATTTCACTACACTTTTTAGATTTGCAACAAAATAAGAATAATGTGTTCCAACACATCTTTTAATCAGAAAGCAGATTTTTCATTATTGAACATAGAATAGAAAAGGATGCAGATCAAGTGAGCAGTTGAGTTCAGTGTTAATATTTACATTAACATTTTCATTATATAAACAAATATATTTTATTATTACCCAACATCACGACAGTGAATCTAGTCAACTATTCATTTGATTCATAAAGTTGAATCAGATAAAATTCAATTATAACAATGAATCTATTCATCATGTCAATTGATCACTTTCACAAAATGTTTGAACACAACATTGATTGGTATGTGCTTGAACGGAATTTAGTCCATGTCAAATATACTTGCACACTGGGAGTTTCTTTTTCTGGGGGGAGGAAATCAGAGATTTAGATCTGTACAAAATTGCTAGAATATTTGTGCATCTATCAACAAGTTGGTCTTGCTAACTTTAATATGCCAATACGAGCAAATGTATATGAATAACAATATTTTATTATCATGGTGTAGAACAAGTTTTGGGATTCGATGCAGAAGTGTATTGCACATAGTCATATGTATTTATTAATATTCACTTACCAATATCCATTCACTATCACATGTATTTTGTTTTCTTAAATATCATATTCCAAGCAATGAGTTTCATGTTTAAAGATTTTTTTTTGTTACAAACTTGATTCATTACAAAGAATGGGTCCATATTTCGTTAATGGTCATATGACTTGACTAACCAAAAGAAATTTCAGTTATCTGTGAATCATTCTGAATTATTTTGTCCAAGTTTCTATTTTTGATTTGGTTTCAATATGTTGTTGAAGTGAAGTCCATAAAACAAGAGAAGATTTTGAGAAACTAATTTTAAATCATCGACATATTTTGGGTACTGAATATTACGTAATTATAGAGCAGACACTCGATGTGTTTATGAATAAGAATATTTTTGGAATAATATCTTTTATTTTTTAATTTTCATCATAAAGATAAAATTTTAATTCACAGAATTTATATCAGATGGCCTTTGAATGGGTGAGTGGTTTAATGGTTGCTAATTACTACGCTACTAAGAGGAAAAGTATAAAAAGGATGTAATTTATATATACCAATTGTTTCAATAACCTATTTTTCTATTGTGGCACCTATGGCGGCTAATGTTACGGCATGTTCGTCCTAAATAACATTCGTAATTTTTAAAGTAATCTTGCTTTTTTACGGTTAAGTATTTAAGATTAAATGTTAAAATTCCTTATTAAAAGAACGATTTTAATTTTTAAAATGTTTATTATTAGATTTGATTTATAAACATCGAAAATATTAATTAATTCGCAAGAAGATTTCGTTTTCTGAATATAGTGTAATAAAATTGAATAGCCAAAAATATTTCAAAATTTTTCATCGAAGTTCACACATAACTTTGAATTTAGAACTACAATCCGTTAGCTTCGAAAATTGTGTTTACAAAGATTGATAAAGAAAATCTTCTTTTCATTAAGTGTTTTCATGTAAGGGTGAATTGAAACTCAATATTCTTATATAATAACTATTATATTCTTTATCAATATCCGAATATAAATTTGAAACGATTTATTTCCGGTGAATTGTCAATGAAATCATATTAAGTAGATACATGACATGCTATTCTTTTTACATTTATTACAATCATAATAATTATTTTTATATCATTTAAAAAATTTTAATCGGTAATATATTTTTCATAAATCATAATTTTAAATTATAAAGAACATTTATTATGATGAATTAAGACTTCTTGATATAAATCCGACTGGTCTCATTAATATTGTTTTTCGATCGGTTGTATTTTCTAAATATTTGGTATATAATTTATGTAGTATATATACTAATAAACACGCATTTGCAGCTGTCACTACTGCGAAAGTTAAGAGCCATATATTTTGATCTGCCACCCTATTTAAAATCTGAAATAGGAATGGGCAGAAAGTCAAAGCTAGCCCTTCAATTAATTTGACAAAGGGAAAAATTCGTCTGCCTCGAATCATAGTCGCTTCTTCTGATGCAGCGATCATACAGGTTCCCAGAGCTCCGATACAGACACCTGTTAGACAAGCACATACGGCATTGCCAATCATCATCGAGTGAGCCATTTGTAGTCTCACAGGTTGCCAAGTGACTGAAACCAAAAATAAAAGACACAGAAATCCAATGCTAATATGTAAAAGATATCCTAAAAGAAAATGTCCGAAAATAGCTCCTGAAATATACACCAATGATTCTCCGGATGCATAAAGTAAAGCAGCCAAAGTAGTCCCGTAATATCTGTGTAGAAGAATATCAATATCTGGAATTTCAACCAAATGGCTGTCCATTAAAACCAAAGTGAAAATTCCTTGGTGAATGATTGTCATGGAAAATCTGTAAACTAACCAAGGAAACATCGACGGACTTTTATTCATTTCTACAAATGTCAAGCCTAACAATTTATTAGGTTGTGGTGGTTCTTTTGACAATGCGTTATCTGGTGGCAATATCTTGTCATTCATTTCCTTGTTGCCTCCTCTTTGTTTTACACGGATTTTTATTCCATGTTCTGGACAGGTTAATATTAACATAGCAGCTTCCAAGCTAAATACTCCAGCCAAGCATAACTGAAGCATCATCCAACCCAAATGCTTTGCAAACCACGCAAATAAATCCAATATGAATAATGATCCAATTGTCGATCCTTGGCACAGAGTTGTGGCAGTCACTCTGAATTTGTTACCCTTTGGAAAAATGTCGTCTACTGCCAATAGAAACACTGCAAATGAAATTGCCGATCCAAATCCACAGATAAATGAATCCGTTAAAACAAAAAATAATGGATGGATAACTGTTGAATTGGTGATGCAGGCTATCATATGCATGAGACCTGATATGCAGAGAGCAAATCGATAGCCTATTCTGTAATAATCTATGATTCCCGTGACAACAGGAAGCATACACAAGACAATAATTGCATATAGTCTTCCTATCCATTCCATCTGGACTTGAGGAAAACGATTGTTGAAATGCACAGAGAGTGCATGTGATGTAACGGGGGTGAATCTGATTTTGGCAGCAACCGTAATTGACAATGAGCAAGCAGAAATAACAAATAAAATCAATCGCAGTTTCTTTTGCCAATCCACCAAATCTGTATTGAAGACTTTTTCTTCTTCATTTATGGACGTGTAACTTTTTCTTGGTCTTTTTCTGAAAGCTTTTCTCAGTAAGCTCTCTTTTTCATCGGACATTATTTTCTGTAGGGCTTAGAATCGATAAGAACGTAGGCCAATAGAAACTAACAACAATCAAAATAGCATTAAGAATAGTTTCACAAAGCATATGTTGTGCTGTCATCATTATTTGCATCAGTTCATCACATAATTGCAGATAGATATATATTTGTTGTGAATACAAGTACAATCAATTCTATACTAAAAAAGAATGTTTGGTGTGAGTATTAGGTATGTGCCACGTATAGTTTTTAACATTGAAGCTGTGAAACACAAAAATCCGATTGATTATTTGAATCATTCTACTATAAGATAAATATTGGTACAATGATGGTTCATAGATTCAGTTGTCATTAGTGTCTTATTTAATATTTGTTTTATTTAGACAAAATATTTTGAAACTATATTGAAAGCAATTTTATGTTTTTTGAAAACTATCGCAAATGTTTTCTTTAAAGAAAAATCAATTATTGTCTATTGAATTGGAAGAGATTCGTAGATATTATCAGACATTTTGAAATGTCCGAAAATTTAAATTTGTTAACAATGTGAGAATATACTGACTAAGCCATTTATTAGTCACTTTCATTGAAATTAATGGTAATCTGTATCAAAGAAGTACTTAAAAATTTCGGAAAATATTGGTGTTTTTGAATAAAATAATATTGATAATAATGAGATAAACTATAACGGAGGTATTCCAATTCCTCAATGATCTATCGATGGACGATTTGTTGGAATTGCTAATGGTTTAATAGCCAAATCTTTACAATCCTTATTTAAACAGCTTTAAATAATCACCAATTGAAAAATTGTTAAAGCAATTAAAAGAATAATAGTATCACAATCTTCAGACAATATATTACAACGATATATAAGCAAGGATAGGCAATATGTTAATATAATCTGCTAAAATTCACCATCTTTCCTTTCCCTTAATCATAAACGATTCGATGGACAGCGGAATCTCTACTCATGTGAATTAAGTTTATATATTGATTTTACAGCCACATACATAGGTGGAATTTATTTTCGTTTTAAATTTGAATTTTTAGGAATTTCATTTCTATTTAACGATTTTGTAATTCTTTTTTCTATTTTTGATTCTACAATTTTCTGTTAAAATATTTGGGGTTTTTATAGCTATTTTCTTTTAATTTTATAAACTTTATAATTCTCTTATAAATTGTCCAATCACTTGCTATTTATTTCTTGATAAATTTATCGCAAATAGTGTGACGCTATCGAATTCAATTGATATCATCTTATAAATTTCAGAGAAAATAGTTATATTGACTGCGATTTTTTTCTTAAGGCTAAGTTGTGAAGTCATAAGATAATTTTAAAAAATAATTTAAATTTTGTTGTGTCATAAATTTTTTTACGAAATTCTTAAAAAATATATACTTTTGTTAGGTTTAGGTTGGATGTAGCCTGGATCAAAAAAATAGAACCTTATGTGAGGATTAAATAAATTTATTGAACTCCATTGTTTTTTATTGATAATGGTTACTTAGTAAGCCTGTCTTCGAAAGGTCCACATATTTATTGGGGTTTGGGTCTATAAATAACTCTGTAAAAAGATAACGATCCAAAAATGATTGTATCGATATATAAAAGTATTCTGCATGAAATAATATTGAATATTTCTGTTGTAAAAATTCCAGAAGATCTGCAGTTGGCATAAATCAAATACAATATAAATTAGGCCAAAAATAAAATTGTATTACCCGTTTAAATTATCCATTAAAATATTACAATTTAAAAACCCCTTAAAATTTCCATTAAAATAAATAATACCCATAAAATAAAAATCACAAATAACCCGTTATGTATTATCGCGCCCTTATACAGCTAGAATAAATTTAATAGCCATACATCAAATAAGTGGCCATGCATTAAATAAAATAAAAAAGTTATGTATTTAATCGCAGAGTTTCTCTCTGCCACAGTGGAATTGTGCCCTTGATTATGAAAGTGGTATAAGTCATATATTTCTTGTTTGGAGATATTAAGGGATTTTCATGTTAAATAATTAAAAAATATTTGTATTATGGAATGAAATATTTTGACAATTTATTAGCGCAGGTAAATCAACATTTAATATGATTGTGAAATTTATTACCATTTTTAAATGGAAATTTGGTTTTTGAAAGGTTGAAATGACTTATACCACTTTCATAATCAAGGGCTCAATTATTCCGCATTGTTCTAAATGAACACAAAAATTATTTCATATTTTTGAATCTCGATATTTTTTGTAGAGTAAGTCTAAAATACCAAAATCGAAACTGCCAAAATTATTCTCTGGTAATAGAAAGAGTTGTGATTCTAATAGATCGTTTATTAATCTAGATTCGTTTCACTTATTAAATTCCATGGATGATGATTTGATAAATGTAGCAGACGAATTAGAAAAACTTGAATGGGATGAAATCGATAAGATGGAATTATTAGTGGAAAAATCGTTTGGCATTTTCAGAAAAGCGATTTTGAATTGTATTGATAGAACAAATGAATCGGTTGTCAGTCAATTGACTAAAACAATTGATGAATTTGATAGAGTTTTATCATCGAAAGTGCGCAATCTTCAAATGAGAAAATTGGATTTGAATTCGACTTGTATTTTCGAAAAATTGGAACATGAATTTGAAGTTGAGAATTCCATTGTCGAATTGAAGGAACAATTGGAAGTGGCACTGTCTGATAAAAATCGAATTTTATCAGAATTGAATAATGCCAATGAGAATATGGTGAATCTGAATTCAGAATTGGAACAATATAAGATTATGATCAGAGAACTTAATGAATATAAGAACAATAATTCAATGATTAGTGCTAAATTTGATTTATTAGAAAAAGAATTGAATTCTATAAGATCGGCAAATAACGATTTAAAAAATTCATTGAATTCCTCCACTGAAATCGTCGAATCTCTTAAATCACAACTTGAATGTTGTTTATCTGAAAATGAGATGTTAACAAAAGAAAATAAAGATTTACAACAATTAAATGACATTAAAGAGAAATTTGATTTCATTTCTCAGGAACTGAAAACAGCACAAGAAAACTTAAAATTATCAAATATTAAGTTGGTAGAAAATAAGGAAACGATAGATAAATATATGGAAGACGTTATTGATCATGAGAGAAAATTAAGTGATTTACAAATGGACTTCACCACAAAGCAGGCCGAATATGTTGAAGAAATAAAAGATAAGGAAAATCAAATTGAAATTTTGAAAAATCAATTGGAAAATCTTGCGCATACAGCTGATTGTGAAAATTCACCCAACGAATCGTTGTCGATGCTAAAATCGGAAAAAAGCAGTATATTAAAACAACTAGAAACTGCAGTTGAAAATTATCTAAGAGTCGTCAAAGAATTTGATGATGCCAAAGTCAATTTTGAGAAAACCAATGAAAAATTATATAAGAATCAAGATGAGACCAATTTCGTATTGGAAAAGCAAAAACAAGAAATCGAGACATTGGCAGCTGATTATCAAGCGAAAATTTCTGAATTGAAATCCAATGAGGATAAACTCAAAAAAGAAAATGAGATTCTCGAAAATAAATTATCAACTCACCAATATATGATTGAAGAACTGGAAATGACCAAACATGATATGGAAATTCAATTAACCAAATCACAGAATATGTTAGAATTGGTCAGTGGTAATTTAGAAAATTTGCAACTTCAAATGAATGATGATGTGCATAATTTGAACAATAAATTGGAATTGGCTGAACAACAAATTGACGAACATAAAAAATCAATAAGTGATTTAGTGAATGAAAAATTATCTCTATCAATTGAATTAGAAAATCTAATTAATTTAAATAATGATCTCCAATCACAGTTAAAAGAAAAAGAGGAGTCATTGGCAACGATGACTCATCAAATAGAATCGAATAATAGCGAAATCATGATAATGAAACAGAATGCTTTAATGTTTGAAGAAAGCAAAACGAAATTTGAATTGATGAAGAATCGCACGGTGGAAGTTGAAATGCAGTTAAAAAATGAATTGATGTTTACCATTGCGAAAGGAGAATCTTTACAAAACGATCTGGATAAATACCAGCAATTATTAATAGAAAAAGAAAATGAAATTTTGATTCTCAAGAGTAATTTAAAGGAATTAAAAGTTGAAACTTCAAGGGTTGATAATAGAGATATGAGTATTGGCACAGAAATAGAATTAGAGGAAAAAGATTCCGAGTTGATTAAACTTAATGATGAATTGCAAAAGGTTCGTGATGAATTAGAAGTCGTTAAAGATCAGAATCACATTTTAAATGTCAGTATCGATAACACAAATATACAATTACAAGAAGAAAAAAGTATGTTTGAAAAGGAGATAGATTTACAGAAGACCGAGCTCTGTGACAGAGAAATGACAATCAAAGAAATATTACAAAAGCAAGAACAAACCAATCGCCAATTGACATCCATCAAACAACAAATGAAACAGATGGAAAAGAAGTCTAATAATGATCGAAATGAATTGGAATTGCTTAAAAAAAGTTTGTCTGAATCGGAATTGGAACTCACACACGCCACTTTCACAATTGAATCTTTTCAAAACAAACTTTTTGACTGTCAAAATCAATTGAAAGCAAAAGAAGATGAAATAGTCATAACACAGGAGACTAACAAAGCAATTGAAAGAGATTTGAATATCGCTCAAAATCAATTAACAATCATCCAATCAGAACTCAAGGTGAAAGAAAATGAGTTGATCAAATTAAATGATGAAAATCAGCTGTTATCGTGTGAAATCGATAAAATAAAATCGGATTTCAATGATAAACTAAAACAAATCGAAAAACATAAAGAAACAGTGGCAAATTTCGAAACGTTACTCAATCATTACAATGATCTTAAGGCGAGATATCGAACTAAGCGAGTCCAATTGGAAAAAATGGAAGAAATGATCAAACAACTGAAAGAGGAGAATGAACGTCTTAAAAGATTGAGTACAAGTAAATGTGAAGTGGTGAGTTCAGTTTTATTTATTTACTTTATCATCTGTAATCTTTAACATTTAGAGCGATTCCAGTATTTTTAAGCGAAATTAGACAGATTAGATTTAAGTTTAGTTAAATAAATTAGAAAAATTAAAATTTGTTGTTTATTTTTACAATTTGGATAAAATCGATATTCTAACTTATTTCGATTTATCCAAATATTGGATCAAGATTTGGTTCAATAATTATTTTGTTTTAATGTGATACAAAATCGCTAATAGGAATATTAATAACATGTATCTCAGAAAGATTATCAAATTTTTATTATCGACCACTGGATTTGTTTGGATTTATTGTCTCTTGTATTTACTTTGTAGGCTAATTGTTGGGTTAGGCATGCAATAAAGGTTGAAACTTGTAATTCCTGCAAAACTTGGTACACTCATTTACAATCAATAAATGTCAATACAACAATTTCTGGTAATAGGCTATATTTCCATCGTTATTTATATTTGAATCTTCTGTTTATTTTTTTGTTATAATTTAAATTGAAAGTTTCTTTTCTAAATCTAATTGAGTTTATCGATTTTCTATGATAACGATTGGTCAATTCCTATATTTATGTTCTTACGTAGTTATGTACATTTTGGAATAAAAATCTTCAATTGGTGACATTTCTGATAGCTGGATGCTATTTCTGCATGGTTGTGTTGACTCGTACAGGTGTAACACTTCAAAATTGTACTTTTTGTGTAAGGTTCAACTACTAATTATAAGCTAGAAATTATATAAATAACTGCGAACGTTAATTTGATTCCAGTTTTCTATTTTTAACTGTTGGGATATTCAAATAGTTGTGAATTATTATTTTACCAAGTTACACTCTGAATAAACATGAAATTAATAATTTTTTAAGAAAACAAATGTACGATTAGTAAGTATGTTGGGTATATCACAAATCAATCAAAATGGTCACAAGAACCAAGGGAAAACCCTAAAATGGTCAATACACACAAAGCCGATAAACATACGTGCCTTTAACCAATCAGATTCTAATTAATGTTAATACATATTTAGAAGCTAAAAATTGACAGGCGCATACCTAAAAACGGCAACAAGCGCAAATATCCACCAATGGCACGAGAGATATAAGGAAAATCTCAAGTAAATCGATCTACAAGCAAATTCAGCTAATTGAAAATGACGACCCTTGACATCAAGCAGATACAGCCGATATAAGAGGTTGAATTCAATGGATTCTTACCAGTCTTTTTTGGTAGGCAACTTCAGCGCTTAGCTTATGCGTGATTTTAGTAATCAGTCTTTTTGATTTTCGGGCGCTGATCCCATCTTGAATGATTTTCTTTGTGAATTGCGTAGAGATTTGTTATTATTGAGAGTGAGTGTAATATTTAGTTAATACAGATTTTCAGATTTAAATTGTTTTTGATAACCCAACATGTATAATTCATGAACAAAAATATTTCCAAATAAATTTATCAATATGTTGAGGTTTGAAGATGCAAATGTCTTGAAGAATATATTAAAGACAATAATCTGACATTCATTGTGTATTAGTGAATAAAAGTATTTGCAAATGATATTTAGAAACTTATTTTTTACATGTAAAATGATCTACAATATTGTATGGAAGAGTTTTATGTTTATGTAACTGTTAAAATTTTATGAAAGAAATAAAATACGCCTAAATTAATATATAAATTAAATTCGAAATGAAATTGAAAGAATACCGCATATGTATGAACAAAAAAAACTTAAAATTTCCTTTAAATAATCTTACATATTAAAACACACATTAATAAAATAACGATAACAAATTACTAGTAATGAATTATCGTGATTCATAAATTGTAGCAGTTAATAAAATAATCACGGCATAAAAATATTCAGGCCAATTTAAATTATAAGTGCAGAGAATAAGTTTAATCATCGAGCATTTCTCTACGCTATAAATAATTCTACCCTAAAAAATTTATGCAATGTATTAAATAAATAATTCTCTAGAATTTCTAAATAACTCAGTGGCCTCAATTATTACAAGCACAATTATACATTTAAGGTACAATTACGTCACGATAATAGTTGATACAAGAGCACAATTACACCGAAATTTCATTTCGGTAAAAGTAAGATTGTTCCGTGCCTGAGATCCAGTATTTTACTTGACGACCCAAAGACTTCATATAGTGAACTAAGTAAATCACATTATTTTAAAATCAGCTATTGATATTCATATTATCGAGCTTTGTCTTACCATCTTGAAACAGTTTTGGCCCAATACATTAGAATTTCTAGAGGTTTTAGGTGGGAAAATAATTGTATTTTTATCGCTTAGTGAAGTTTTAAAATAGCTATATTTGGAACTTTGGTGTTCTTATTGTATTTGTATTATTAATAAAGGTATTGTAATTCTGCTCGATTTGGTTATTGGTTGTATAAGAATCATTATCATCTTAACAAAGCAATCATTAATATTCAGATCACCACCTATTGGTATTTTGTAAGGGAAGTTCATTAAAAGAAACAATTGAGTCAATTTTAACATGAAATAAGATTCGAATAAGGCAGGTCATTTAAGAGATCCAAATCGTGATACAGTTATCATTTGTAGTAAAATGGTTGTTTTTGCCTTTCTACTTGGCTTTCTACAAGTTGTTAAACGTAGACGTAGAGGATACTGGCGTTAAATTACTTTCTTATAGTGATTATAACTCAAGAAAGTGCAAGTCCCAAAAGAATAATTGAATATGAAATTGTTTTAATAAAAATTATTATACACCTCAAAAGTGCCAAATATATAATCTGGAATTTGTCTTCAGTTTTGTGAATGGGTTCTCATTTTTTAAAATTATCATCGTTTAACAAATTATCAATGGTTTATATAAAAAAACACAAAAGTCAACCGGAAAAAAAGAAAAGATGTACAATATAATGGCCAGTCACTAAAGTGTTTCGTGCAAGAGATCGTAAAAATGCTAGAGATTGTTGAAAAAATTAGAAAAAAAATCAATATACTCTCTACGAATTGTAAATCTCTTCGATTATAAATCTCTTATTCATTATATCTTCGTAAAATTCTCCACATTAAGATCGTCAAGCAAAGTGGTTAATTGAAAATCTGTTCTGTACATTTTCATCTATGGTTTTTATAGCCATCATTACAAAGATTTTTGAATAACCGAAATTGGCAATATCAATATTATGTTTGCATTTTTATTTGAATTTTTCTCTTTTTATTTATTTCCAATATATAAAAATAAATTGCATACAAATAATGTTGCTATTTTCATTAGCAATATTCCATAAAATATATTACAAGATATTTTTAATTATTCGCATTTTCACACATTTCATGTATATCTATGAAATATTTATAACGTATAGATCCGTGATGATTACAATTCCAGTGAAAATGTATTATTGGATTTTACGTATTATTGATTTGTGTTGGTTGTTGTTATAATGTGCTCGTTTGTGGTGCCAACCAGACTCCAAATGATTGGCTGCTTTCGTTAGAAGTAGATTAAGATTTTAAATATAAATAGCAATACTATAATAAATAACAATAACACAGTGATACTAAAATATAATTATGAATCAATACAATTTACAACTTAAATAACAATTGAATTATTAAGATTGTGTAAACAAATAACTGGCGAAGCGTGGCTTGCTTAACCAGAGGGCAAGATTCACGATACGGGTGAACCGTACAATGAAATAAAAACTATTAAAAAGATGGGAGAAAAACGAAGAGATATTTAGTTGATACCGAATCTATTGACACGTTATGAAATCAATCAATCACTTTGTGTTTTCAGCCGTAATTATAATATTGTTTGTTTTGTGCCAATGTTCGACACGCTACTAGCCAAAATAAACTTTGTCTTTCAAATGTTAATTTTCGATGACCTTTAACTGAAATTTCAAATTTAATCTTCGATTTGAATCTCCTAGAATTGCTCGAGTGCCTTTACTTACATAAAATAGTAATATTAATCCTATAGGGTATTCCATAACATTGGTCAAATTTCCCAAAGAAGATTTCGATCTTGGATCTAATAAGTATGATTAATTCTTGGTATGAAACAAGTCATTTCGTTAAATTAACAAGATGTCAACAACGCTTGATACTCTCCAAAATTTAAATCAGATAATAAGTAACGTTTGATTAAAATCACTCCTAGAACATGTGCTATCTACAAAGCCGATGTTGTGGCAAGATGGAAATCCAATATTGAAAATTATGATGTAGGCTATTAAATACGAATATTGCTCCTTATTAAATAGTGACTATGTTTCATTAAAAACTGTAATTAACAGTAACAATATATTTATATCGAAATAATGCATTTGCCTTTATCAACAGTTCAATAGAATTGTGTTTCATTAATTAGAGAATTTTCAATTGAATTTTCCTCGAGAATTCACTCGTTTCAATCAATATTTCATTTGTAGATATTTATAATTGTTTCGTGAGCTGTTGTGGCGACACAAATAAGCAAATTGTAATTTTATCATTTCCCTACTCGTTGCTCTAAGCGGCCTCACATGTGGAATCATTCGAATTGTTTGATCGATTATATTTACTTATAGATAATTACCATAATTAATTATCAACATTCTTGTACCTACGGATAGTGCACGGATTCATCATCCATTGGTTACTATTTCTTAAATATCAGTAATATCAAGCAGGAATTTATGGGTAACGTGATTTCACATTCAATTCTATTAAAATGACAGTTCTATTAAAATGACAATGAGAAATTTTCCTTTTTTAACCGAAGATTTATAAAAATAACCACAGAAGATTCAAAAATGTAAGATCAAACATAAATTAGGTTTGCATAATGACTACTTAAGGTAGGGTAGCCATATCATTCATATTTTCCAATTATTTAAACCAGTTACTAAAAATCTAATAAAATATGTTTCCGATAAATAGAGCATTTAAACAAATTTTATAATTATTAAAATACATTCAGGTGAAATTTAAATAATCGTCTTGATCAAAATAATTTTAGATTCCTTTAAAATTATAATTTTATATAAAAAATAAAATTATTAATAAAAATAAAATAAATATTCCAAATTACTAGTCGCGGTAAAAAATGTAAAATCCATAAAAATGAATGAAATCAGTGAAATAACGAACAAAGCCCTGTGAACCGGAAATTAGATACAGATTTTCTGATAAGAAAATTACTAATTGAAGTAATAATTTTGAAATCATATTTTCTTATGATATTATAAAAAAGAAAATGGTTATGAAAATTAATGAAATAATTTAAGTTTCAGGAAAATTATGATTTGTTTTCCACTATTTGACCATGTGATTTATCCCATCATGTTTTTCCTTACATCTAATGCATCTGTAGGGAATAAAGCAGCGTATAATGTTGTGTATTTCGTAAATCATATAGCGACTGCAGTTGTGTTTTCCAATTTTGAAAATAATATATATTATCTTTGTTAGGCTATACACTCAGTGTCAATACTTTAAAAATTTTGCATTATCAAAAAAATTATGTGTTGAAATATTAACTTTTATTAATTTTTTGTAAAAATAATTTCTTTGTAAAGTTTTGAAGCGTAACAATTGGATATAGTACACCGAAATTACTTGACATGAAATGAAGTAAATATTCATTTTCATAAACATTAAACTTTATGAAATAACGACTTACTTTCAAAAAATGTTGGGGATAGACCTAGATTAAAAGGTTATCTCATATCTATACTTCGATAATTCACAAAATCTGATCTCTGAGAAAAACATAAAGTTTATGAAATAAGTAATAAAAACCAAAAATAACTTAGAAAGTTATATTTTAAAATAACGAATTAAAAATAATTAATACAAGTCAAAATATATGTGTATATATATATATATCCTTTTATAATA
>JBBMOY011462530.1:0-14422 GCA_037951405.1 Platydemus manokwari | reverse complement strand
ATAATATTTCAGTTAATCCGATAATGAAACATCACAGTAAATCAATTCTTAACTTGAGACTTTTGCAGGGAAATACGATTCCCATATGATAAGATCAATTCATTAAAACAAAACCCAATTAAATAATAATAATATAAATTTCCAATCGAATATTGATCAATTATTGATCAAATTAAATGAAAATCAATTCCCAATTAATCTCACTTGAAATGTGTACCACAAATTGACAATAAATGGATGATTCAACTTCAACAGAATCCGAATCTCTCTCGTCACATTGCTTACCGCGTGTTTTTCAATGCACGCTACCTTATTCATGTACTTCATGGCAAATAATTTCTTGGAAAATTTCTTCTGGACAATGCAAACCTATCGGAAAAGAAAATAATCAATTTTGAAATTGTTTATCGGGTGAAAATATTGTTAAAAATTGATTTAAACTCTATTTTACCTTCCCAAAACCACCTTTGCCGATCGCTCTTAACACTTCAAAATCACTGAATGATACTGTTGATAAAATATATTAAAAATATTCATTGGAATGATTGAGAAATAAGTTTTACTTTCGCAATTATTTATGATATTGTTTGATTGTGATTTAGAATTACATACACGAGTACCGATAGAACAGCCTATTTTGCTATTTTGTATTGCCTCGATATATGAGGCTTAAATTGAATTAAAATAATCGCGAATTCGTAAAAAACTAAAATTTTATTCAAATTATGAGATATTTATAAACCTTGATATAATTTTACCGATCAGTTTAAATAAACAAGTTAAAATTATAAGTTATTTTAATTAACTTTTCTCAATTTAACTAATGTTGGTTTTTAAGTTTTGGAATAATTTTACGTGTTATGTTAATATCATATTGCTTGGCATAACTTTTTTAAACATCAAATAGACTGCATTATTTGACTTAAAATTATAATTATAATTTCATAGATAATTATTTTAAAACTTTAACAAATACTTGTGATTTATTTTTGTTAATAAATTCTTCTTTGAAATACCTTATATTATATTTAACTTGCTTAAACAATTCGAATTCTTGACTCAGGTTTGTGCTGCAAATTGGTCAATGGCGCATTGTCTTACAAAATTTAATTTATTTCACATCTAGAGCGTACCAAAACTAATATCGGTATTGAAAAAAGCATTTCAATGCAAAAGATTTTTAGAAGCGTTGCATTAAAAATAATAGTGTAACAACTAATTTAAATGCAAAAACTTAAGACCATTTTCCGAAACTGAACTGATTAAGTCATGCATTTATCACATGAAAGATGTGGTTTATTGATGTTATTATTATGCAGTAATGCTCTGAGATACTAGAAACTAATTATATTAAAATATTGTATTCTGATTGGATACACCGAACTTCGATAAGATCTATGATGAGGTCTTGTTAAAAAACTGTGATTAGAATGAATAAAAATTGCCTGATGTTATGTGACAACTAATGACACGATTGTTTTGTCATAAAGACAATATAAAATAATCAAATTTGCTCGTATGAGTATGGAAAAATATATGATTAACGATTTTAGTTTTTCTGGTTATCAATGTTAGGTGATGTTTGAGAAACTCAACAGCATAAGTTTTAATGATCGATTTATATTTGACTGTTGCAAAGATTATTAAATCAATAAACACCAATTACTATTATTTAATTATAAATTAGAAAGAAATTTTTACCAAAGAACATCACAGTATTGTTGATTATTAAATTTTATTGTCGTCCCAAGTTCTCACAAAAGCATGATTAATTATTATTTCTTTTCAATCGCGAATCTTGAATTTCAAACATTCACCCGAATTCAAACTCTATAAGATTATCATAAAGATTTCTTATTAGAGTAATCTATGGTCGTTTCGTTTGTACCCGAAGACCATCTTGAAAATCCAATCATTTTGGTATTTTGGACTGCTATTCTAATTTTTAAAATTAGCTAATTTAATTAGTGATATGATCAATAATACAACTGATGTCAAAGCTATTTATTGCTTATACAATTATAAATAACAAATGAGCTACTACAATTAAATTTTATTTTACAGATGTAGTACCCTGAAGAATTTGAACAACCAGTGTTGAGTACTAATATCAATCAATTCTGGGGAAAAAGAAGATCAGAAAAGAATTGAGGTGAAGCAAAATATCAAATGTTCGGTGCAAACGTGGTTAGTATTGATTAAAATGTAACGATCTCTTTTTGGGTATTACCACTAAATTATATATAATAAAATTAATAATGGCAACTGATCGATTTCTGTTTGATATAGAATTTGGAACAATATTCAAATTATTTGATTCCTGTTAGTGTTAGTTTTGAGCTTACTTTTTCGTACACTGTCTTATTTTTTCTTACAGTTCATATAGTCTCTTTTTTACCAGTATTCGATGTTCTTCATTATTGGATTATAATTTGCTTGCCTTTATTGTCGTTTGTTTATCATTTATTTTCCTATGAGTATGTCTTTGCTTGTCGTAATAATATCCACATTTATTGTGGTAATCTGTATGTTACGATGATTATATAATTTGTTTATTATTTTCGTTTTAAATTTTTTGTTCTGTTTCTGTGCTGGTATCGTCACTGTCAGAGTAAATGTTATAGATATAATAGTAAAATTAATAAATATCACGAATACTGTGAAAATTCATATTTGATGAAAAATCAATGCGTGATACATTTGGAGAACAACTATAGAACAAGCAGAATAGTATAAAATACACAAAATAGCAGGTGTATATTTAAATATCTTGGAAGAAAGAAAATTTATAATAATCAGTTGGGTAGCAATAAGACATCAAATTACTTATTAATATTTGCCCAATTACATAAAATGTACCAAAAAAGTGAACAATAAAGGAGATGGAAGTTGTCAAAAAAATAGATTTAGGTTCAAGCAAAGCAAATTCTGGTACTTTCAATTTAACTTTTCATCAAACGGATTTCTTCATGACGGTGGATCCATCAACGCTGAGAGATACCTACGATTCCTCCAGAATATGATTTTAAACTTTCAAAAAAGACTATTTGCTTGGGAAATGGTAATTCAGCATGACACTGCCAGACCTCACATAGCACAGTTAATTTGACTTTGGCTTGAAGTACATCGCGTGTCTCTTAAAGTAGCCAGCCTACTTACCCGACACAAACCTCATGGATCGCTTTAGCTTCAGGAACCACGAGTGCTATCGACTCAAAAAAACTTCAGTAGTTCAGTAGAGGTGAGCAACAATTTTCGCCAATATTTGAAGTCAGCATTGGAAGCTTTGCTTACAAGCAAGTTTCAAAATTTTACACGTCGCTTCCAGAGTGTCACTGAAGTTGATGGAAACTATGTTTAGGCTCTGTTATGGTTTGCTTTTAGTACGATTGCACATGCGATTTTCACAAATAAATGTTTTAAATAAATGTTTTTTTAGATTTTAATAAGATTTCAACGACAAAGAAAAATGAAACTTTTCTCGAGCCCCTATATTTTCAAAATTAAAAGAGGTTGAATTATGAAAATAATTTTATCTCAGAAATTTCAGAGATTGTTCTTAATTGTTACTGGCGCAGCAATAGTCATTATATTACTGCTTTGTGTAGAGTTGAAAAATAAAAAATATTAATATTAATATAGATGGTTTTGATAAATCGTGGTTAAAACGATCTCAGTGGCTGATAAGCCGCTAACAATTATCAAGAATAAATTCGTTTAGAAATAACCAAAACCATCATAATCGGCACTTCAAATTTAATTTATTCAAAAATTTTCAGTGACAGTTGAAGAACTAAAAAATTAAGTCATTTTATGAGTTTTCTTTTAAAATATCAAAGTTTCATAATAATAATTCACTAGAATCTAATTTCTCTAAAAAAATTTTCTTTATTTTTTCTACAAATATTTTCATTGTCTTGATTTTAATGTGCATCCAAGAATGATAATTATAAAGCCATGTAAAAGACAAAGAGGGAAAGTTAAAATATTTATGAAAGCTGTTTTAACATTTTAGACCTAAATTTCCCTGATTTAGGAGTTAAAAATAAGAATTATTGATCCATTATTATTTATGTTATCAATTATCAATAGTTTAGAATTCTATTTGGAGAAGATGCTATCATAATCTTTATTATTATTTATAATAATGCACTGGAATGAGTAAGAAAAATACAGCGTCAGCTAGAGAAGAAAGGAAAAAGGAGGCTTTTGAACCATTAGACAGTGATAGATATCTAATTGAATGCAGATTAGGAGATGGAGGATTTTGTGAAGTATTTAAAGCAAAAGATTTAGTTACGGATAAATATGTTGCTATAAAAAGAACAGACAGAACGAAAAACGCTTACAAAAAATACACAGCGGAAGAAGTGGAAAAAAAGATTAAGAAGATTATGTATAGAGAAGCGTCCATCATGCAAGCTTTAGATCATCCAAACTTGGTTAAAATATATGAAATGGTTGATGACGGAAGAAACATTTATTTAGTAATCGAACTGGCTGAAGGTGGTGAGTTATTTGATCGTATTATCAAACGGAAAAAGTTTTCTGAAAGAGATGCAGCAATTGTATTGAAACAAATGATCAGTGGAGTAAAATATATGCATGATCATGGTTATGTTCACCGAGATATCAAACCAGAAAATGTATTATTTAAAACACCAGCCGAAAATTCAAAATTAATGATAACAGATTTTGGTTTGTCAAGAGAAATTAGTGAGAGGATGATGACAAACTGTGGAACCGTTGACTACTCAGCACCAGAATTATTAAAAAGTAAATTAACAAAAGCCGGTTATGGCGAAAAGGTTGATAACTGGAGCATTGGAGTTGTTGCTTATATCTTACTTTGTGGTTACCCTCCTTTTTATTCATTAAATAGAGATGAAAATGAGGTTAAACGTCAAATAATGGGAGGAAATTATCATTTTCATAGACCCCATTGGGATTTTATAACAAAAACTGGTAAGAAGTTTGTTTCGTCTCTTCTAAAAGTTGAGCCACTTGAAAGAATAAGTTTAGCCGTGGCTTTGGAAGATCCATTCCTACAAATTGATAAAAGTGCGACAGCTAATTTATATCCAATGTTAGAAAATAGTTTAATGGAAACAATTGCTGCACAACGATGGCGTTGTTTAGGACTTGCTGCTAATGCAATACACAGTCTAACCCTTGCTAGTCCGACAATGCGAAAACGCTTGGAAAATTAGTTTTTTAATGTTTTGGTATATTTATTTAACTATAGGATTGTTAAATAGTCATTCAGTTTTATCAGCAGTGTACTAATTTAATTTGAAATTTAATTTTTCATCTGAAGTTTTATATTCTGCATAAATTTTAAAATAAAATTTGTGAGGTGACTCTGTGTCATCTTAGTCTTATAATAGAACCCTGATTCTTTTTAAACCAGATAATAATAATATCATTTTAAATATTCACAGTGATATCCCAAGCTTGAATTAGAATGAACTATAGAATTTAATATATTCAAGAAAACTAACCATTTTATCATATTGACATGTAATAAGAGTTAGTCATTCTTTGTGAATATAAATAATTATATGATGATAATGATGAGGATCAAAAACAAAATGAATTTTATTCACTGGTTTACTCCAAATATTCTTGCTAATATTCACACAGCTTGTATAATAACAATATCAATTATGTATTATAGATAAGTTAGAATGTGGAACCCAAAGACTTTAAAATGATAATGCCGAAGACATGTTTAACTATCAACAAAAATTGCCTGTGAATAAAGTTTAAAAAGAAGTTAGTTTTAAATTGGATAAAATCTCGTTTTTGGTAAATTTATTCATGAGGTTTTATAATTATAAAGATGATTAAAGTAAAAATTTATTAAAATTCAATAGTTTTTCATTATGTTTATTTTAGCGTTTATTTTAAAATTTCGTCATTCTACATTTCTATTGGATGAATTTTAATTTTATAATTACGCAGCCAAATATGCGTTTTCTTATTTTTCCGTTTAGACTAATATAGCAATTGTTATGGAGTCATAATAAATTTCAGGTTTTGATCAAATAATTAATTACTCTGTGCAACATCGTATAGCAATTTTTATAACAATCATATTTTTATGCATGTGCATTAATTTTTATTGTATTAATTTTTATTTAAGCAGTTTGTATGTTTATATCTTAACAACTCTTAGAATATTTGAATGAAATCAGCTTAAAATAGTATAATATATTAGTATTTATAATAATTATTATCGGTAAATATCTAAAATAATACTACCTGAAATACCCATAGAAGAAAAACCCATTAAATTCCCGAATAATAAATTAATTTATAAAAATAAAAGCTATATGTTATCACCCAATAACATTGATAAATAGATTACCACCTATTATCACTCATATAAAATTAGTCATGGAATAAAATATTCAGTAAATTAAGTTTAATCAGATCGAATATTTCTATGTATAATAAAATTAATCGGAGAGAATCTCTCCGCGAGTGATTGACCACTACCTATATAAAGTAGCAGTGATAATGAACATTGGGACAATAACACATTACCGAAGACGTAATTATGCGTAACATTGATTGATATAAACGGGGATAATACATAAGAACTGCACGATAGAATACTATCTAGTATCGAAGGTCAGGATTCCATATATGCTCAGTATTTTACTGGAAGACCGTACAGTAAGATACATTTAATAAACTACTAATCAATATTATATTATCTGTAATTTTCTATTATAGAGCTGTTTCTCAAATACCTTTGGATAAATGGTTTTGCTCCAAGAGAGTGGAGCTTATAAATCGTTGCTTTAATCTGAGAAGTTGTTAAGATTCTTTATAAGTTGATGTATGGTGTAATATCAAAATTCATTCCTAATTTTTATTTTATTATTGTTAATTAATTTGTATCGATTTTGATTGTTAAAAAACATTGGTAGTAATAAACCTTAGTTATTTATTAAATAGGGATCATAAATCATAGTTCATTGTCATTGGTATCGTAGTTAATAGTTTAAATAGGTAGAACTTATTGAGACTGATAATTAAAATATATCATCATTATCACCTCTAGGCTGTGCGATGTGAAGTTTCAGCAAAACAAGGCATATTACAGCTGTAGCCTTAACCAAGAGCTCATAGAGACTTGTTAAGACAACAGTGATAATAAATAGAATTAAGTTTAATAAATCAATAAAATCAATAAGGCTCGAATGTAACAATAAGATTCCTTATTCGAAGTAAGTTTAATTAATTATTATTGATTTGCTAAATTGTTCACTTAAAATTATAATATATTGTCATTTTAATAATTAATTGTTGTTAAATGATTTATCATGTATTTTAAGTCTCTTCAATAAGTCAACACTTACTATAATACAAAACATATTTTAGAGTACATATTTAACTGAACATACACACTCACAATTTAATAATTAACTGTATTTATTACAATTGTAATTAAAATTACATAATTAGGATTGATATATTTACAATTAAGATGAATTTAAAGTTAATAAACTAAATAACTAAATCAAGATTGTGCAAATGATGATGATAAAAATTGATAAAAATTATTAAAGAAGTTCAACTCAAGAAATTTTATTTAATCAAAATATTCAAACAATTTTTATTGATTATATTTCTTAATTTAAATGATCATTCAAATATTAATTGATTTTAAAATCCACATAGTTGAAGAACGTATAGTCCGTAACCCATTGAGATAATTGTAAAAATATAAATTAGTATTAAAATATTGAAAATATCAATAATTTTCGAAAAATCCTTCAAATTTGCGAAGTCTTTTACCAAAAGTGAATATTTGTCATTTATATTTTCCAGAGTTTGTCCTATTAAGTGATTAGGAAAAATTAAATAAAGACCACCATAAATTTCACGGGTAATATAGATAATACCATAGAGAAACTTTTGCCAAAAATGACAATAATCAATTATTTTTGAAAAAATCATTAACTCTGTTCTTTCATCATTTTTTGTTAATAATTCCTCAGATCATTGTGTTAGGATCCGAACCCACAATGAGTCACATAACGACAAATAACATGTTACACCCACAAACATAATCACATAAATAAAAATCCTAAAAATAAACTAGCATTTAAAAATAATAATTTATAATTACAAAAATAAAATAAAAAATACAAGAATCTACAAATAGAATTTAATAATTGCAAAAATAGAACAGAAAACAAAAATAGGATTTTAAAATTCCAGAAATAGAAAAATCGTGATTGGTTAAAATCATAACAAAATAGTATTCAGCATCAGTTACAGCTAATTTAATTTTTATCTCCAAAATAAATTATAAAAATTCTTCTTCTTTATCTTCTTTTAAACATCTTTCATCGTAATTAAAACTGAAATAATTTGGAAGCCTTTTAATACTTCAGATTTATTATAACAATTTAAGTTTTAATCAACTTTTAATTACCAAAATAATTTTATTGTGATAAACCAATTTTATCACTAATCATATCATTTATTTTAAAATAATTTCTGAATTACACAAAAATAATTATAAGATAAACGATAATCTTAAAAATTTTCTGTTTAAACACTTGTTTAAATACAGTTTTAAATTATTATAGATTTAAGAATTTAGTGTTTTAAATCATATTGTATTTATATCGTTATTAACTTAATTTGAAATTTTACTTTTCATTATGTCGAAAAGTTCAGAGAATGAAAAGTTAAAGAATAATTTAAGAGATCAATTGAAACGACTAATTTCTCAATTAACTGACATTGAAGAAACTAAGGATGATCTCGGTGATGAATATTTTTCATTAAAAGAAGAAACTCTAGAACAACTTGAGGAATTTAGATGTGCTTTAAATCAAATGGAAGATGGAAAAATGACATTGTTAGATGAGATTAGTAAAATGCAACTAATTATACAAGTTAATAAATTATTAGTTAAATCTTAAAAAGAATTTTTTAGGATTCAATTTCCAAATCATTCAAAACACCTGAGATAATAAATTTCTTTGCTAAAAAGGAGCCGAAAGATCTAAGAAATAGAATCTATCAAATTGACAGAGATATTAAGGTAATTAAATGTAGTGCTGTAATTTAATGACGAACATATCATTATATAATTATTACAGTTTGGTATAATAAATGAAAGCGTTGGCAGAAGATTGAAGGCCGAAATTCTTCTTGCTCTTCAAAAATTAGGCGAAGAACTCAGTGCAGACGATTATCATACCATAGAAGTTTTTACTAAAGAATCAATTTCCGATTTTACTGAAACATCCAATCAAATCAGAAGTAGTGCTGCTAAAACACTTCATAAATTCTGAAAAAATTTTCTATATAAACAATACTACAAATAAATGATTAAAACGGTTTCGTTCCTTTTGCAGGTTTAACAAGCAATCTTTTATCGATATCCACATTATATTTATAAGTTAAAGTTGAATCTTTCACGTCTCCATCTGGTGATTCATAATTATCTAAAAATCCACTCACAGGTCCAACGGATTTTATGGGAAAGCTTTCAAAATCAGCCTATGAAAAATTTAATAAGTATTCAAACCAATCAAAACAAACCTCAACTGCAGCGTTGTAGAGTTCTTCGGAATATTCTTTCAATTCTTCGAGAGCTTTCGTTTGATGCATCATTAATATTTTGTAATTATATTGTTCAATTAAATGCTGTTTCCACATATATCTCGTCCATTGCTTTTGTAAAGTGATCCTATATTCTAACTCTTCTTCTGTTGGTTTGGCCAGATCTCGTTTACGTTGCCTATTAATACGAAAATCATAGACTAAATCAAAAGCTTAACATTTTCATTATAATAATATTTGATAAATGATATTTTGCATCGAGGGTTGTATTTTACCAAATCACCATTACGTGACACAAGTATGGAACTATTGATCCAATATTACATCTAACCATGATAAATAATAATGTCGATGTCAATGTGTTTACATTACAGATCACAAGTAATGATTTCATGAATACCACATTACTGTACATGTTTTAAAAGTGTATCGAGACGAATAATTGAAAATACATTTGGTGTAGAATCCTAACGGAGCATCAGATGACCTTCAGACTACATATCAAAAGAAATATAAATATGTAATTCACCATAACTACAAATATGTGCAAGAATGTTTTTATTGATTTTATATTTTCCATCATAATGGATTACTTTTCAACAACAGAAACAAACAGCCAGATTAGATGAAAAAATATTTGAAATTGCGATACTGTTGTTATTCTATACAAGATACGAAAATTGGTAGAAAATAGAAGAATAAATTATTCTGATCTAGAAGCTTAATATAGAACAAAAAGTGTGTGTGTGGTTATATAGTCAATATTTTAGTCAAAATAACTTATCAGAACTGTACAAAATGATATCCAAAGTCCACAATTTAAAGATTTCAGTGCAAATCATAGCGATATAAAATTACTTGAAAAAATACACGATCGGTAAATTATGATTGTATTGAGAATAATAAAAATTGATTCCATGTTGTAAAGGCGTATGATTAGGAAGTAATTTCTTGTCAAGCAACTACTGAATTCATTGGCATTATTTGGTAGAAATCCAATGTTGTAAATCGTAATATATCGACAATTTAATAGGCTCATTTTTGATTGTTTAAATATTATAATTAATTGTATTTCTTTAAATTCATTTTAAACTTTGAAAATGAGTAAAAAAAACAGTAGCGGCTTACACGGTGGCAATGCATTTGGATTCGATTATGTGTAAGTCTACGACATGAAAGTATAAGAGGAAAATAGAAAAGATGTAATGAAGATATAGAAACAATAGACAATATATAGTGAAGAAATAAAGTAAATATAAAGAAAAGAAATTTAGAGAATTGAATAGAATTTTAAAAAAAGTTAATGCATAGAAAATATAAAATTTTAAAGGATTTAAAGGTTTTAAATTGAATTAAATTAAAAAGATTTTGAAATCAGATTGTTATAGAATATTAATTTGTTTAAATAATTATAGCTTAAATATATTTCTGTGTCGTGACTTTTCAGATAGTTTCCAAAGCGCGTTTTATGAAAAATAGCGGCTTACAATTAGGATAGAATAGTACAATCAATACAAAACATTCGTGGAGAATGTCACGAAAAAACTCCACCTGACTGAGAAATATTGTAACAACCCTTCTGGAAAAACAGAAAATTCATTGAAAAACTTCTATTGAATTATTGATTAAGTTAAGAAACAATAATACGAAGAGAGTGGTATTAATTCAGAACTTATGGAGTTACCATAGAATTAAAGAGTTCTCTGGGCCAAATGAAGCAATACATCTGGAGCCACGTCTCAGAATGAGTTAAATAATCACAAATACATTCTAATTTTTTATAAAATCGACATGCTTTATACAAGGTGATATTAATTTTTATTAAAATCAGCAAAGTGATTAATTAATTTTAAAAAAATATTGAAAAATAATCGATATAATAATAAAAATATTTACAAAATATAAAGAATAAATAATTATTGAAATATTTCAGAGCACAAACTTTTTAATATAATTTTTAAATTTAAATGCGGTATATGTAATAAATCCAGTTATTGATTTGAAGGTGGCAGAAATTGTTGGCGTTGAATTTAAGCTCTAAATATGAAATGTTTTATTTTTAAAATTCCAGCTAGATTTTTGTGGCGATAAAAACAATTCAAATAATTCGTCTTTCAAATCAACTAAAAATCTATGAATTTTTCCTATTTTAATCCTTTAAAGTTTACCAGAAAATAATAAATAAATAGTCAAGATTTAATTTTATAATTTTTTTGAAAAATTATTTCTAGGATTTTTTGTTTAAATTTTTTGAGATTAAATTTTATTTATTTTTGTGGTTTCCAAAATTTAAGAAGTGCTGTTTGGAAAAACAATTTCATTCATTTGGACCCGGAAAAAAATTATGGATAATAAAAAATTACAATGATAAAGAATAAATACAAAATATAAATCAATAAGCTTAAAAGTTAAATTATACAAAAATATCCTGCAAAAAAGATGCATTTCTTATTTAGGAACACGTTGAATCTGTTGAAAATCTTTTCGAAACATTCACACGAGATTCAGGGGCAGTGGCGGATTTTGTACCACCATGTGTCAAACCATATCAAACCATTTCCAATAAAAAGTTTTTCATTGTTTTGGCGTTTATATTGATTTGAATTTGTTGTGAATCCACATCAATACACCCAACATCTTTACAAACCCATTTTCAAATTTAAAATTAATCAATTTTTCATCAGCTCTACTATATCAATATCTCACAGTTTTAATTTGAATAAGCGGTAATTATTATCAGTGTGAAAAATATTTTATTTTTACTGGTCGATATTTTATGAAAAAAAATTTATTGATTTTTTGAAAAATAAATTTTTGACCATGGCTATTTAATAGTGATCATTTTTGCCAATGAAAATATATAAAATTGCAACTTAACCATTTAACAGTTGCGTAATAAAATAAAAATAATAATAATAGATAATATTATTAATTTTAAAATATTAAATTCCTTTAAATGAAAGAAAAAAGAATTAGAAAATCCTACGAATCAGAAGACAGATGGTGACATCGAAGTCACCTAAAATAAAGCAATTTGGGTCATTGGTGTGTAATGAGCGCACACAGAGAGTCAGATGACATTACAAATCGCAAGTGTGTGAGTCACACTACAACTAATACTATAAATAAGGCTGTTAAAACCAGAAGAAACAGAAAGTTTAATTGAACAAAAACAAATGTAAATCGACAATTTCATTTTCAGTTATCATAAAATGTTTAGAATTACAGTTATTTGTCGGAAATTTAAGCTGAATATTTTCTAATAAATATGTGGAAGCTTGGAAACATAAACCCGCCGGAAAATAACTTCATTGAATGGTTGCTGTGTGTGGACAAGGGTCGGTACTATTAGGCCCTATTATTCTTTAAGGCACGACATTTTAAACCTTGAAATCAATAATGTAACTTTCTAATTCATATTGATTTATACACCCAAGCTACAATTTGAAAGGAATCAGATTATTGGTAAGGACGTCGCCATAATTTAATTTAATATTTCATTAGACAGAACTTGTGACCAACAACACAAATGAACGTCCATCAGTTATTTAATATTGGAAATATTGAATTATTTAAGAAAATTGCAGTCGTTATGAGAAAATCTAAGATAAATTCCGTAGAATATAAAGAAAGGCTGTCAATTTCAAGCAGGTATTATTCTCAATAAAGCCACGGGCAGAGATACAAAACTAGGACATGAAATTCAAGTTCAATACATTTCTCGATTACAGCTTCGTCCATTTAAGAAGAGATTGTTTTATGTACAGATTTTATTTCAAATCGTATAAGAAATCATTATCGAACACTCGTTCTAGTAAAGATTTTTGGCCCAGTGTTACGGTTATATAACCAGTCCACAATAGTATTTTCAATTGCTTTTTCTGTTTTATTATTTTGTGAAAATAAATGTCATTAAAAAGAAGTTTGTCACGTCGTATCTTTGCTGCTAATAATTGAGCTTTTTTTAAAGAAACAATGTACTCCTGATAAGAAAGGGATTAATAAATACTTCTGAATCTAAAAATTATACAGGTCGAGGGCTGATTAATAGGATGTCATTAAAATTATGTGTACGACAAACTTATTTAAATTATTCATAAGACAAATCTTTAATATTATATTGTTAAGTGTAACAAATCCCCATCAAATCATCTTATTCGATTAGTGAAAGTAGATTTTACGGGTATACACGCCAATATTTTAATCAGCAATTCCATCAAAATATAACAATATTTTTTCAAGTAAAGTTTGTTACTTTTTTGCTAGTCGCATTATAGTTTATTATTATACGGAAAATTTATAAGAACTAATTTTTAGCAACTGCATTATAGCAGCTTAGTTTTTAATAGATCAAAAATATTAAAAATAACTTACTCTAAAGTTTTAATAACATTATAATCCCCTTCAATTTCTAAAATTGGCTTAAGAATTCTGCCTTTTTTATCCAATCTTTTTAGCTCTTTTTCAATTTTCTTCACTTTTCGTTGGAGCCTAGCAGCAACAAGCATCGCATCTGATTTTTTCTTCTTTATTGGTTCAGCACTAAATTAAATAAACCAAGCAAATAATAATATTAAAATAAAACTTTAATATGCAAGATGTGTGGAACTCTGAAATTGAGCAAGGTTGTCTCAAAAACTTTATATATTTTATAAATGACATTAAATAAAATTGAAAAACACTAAATTGCTCAAAATATGTTCATAAATTTTAAAAAAATTATATCAAATATTATTAAAACAATCATATACGAATAAAAGTCAGAAATAAAGATATAGGTTGGAAATTATAAATTATAGTTGAAACAGTATGATAAATATAAATTCAA
>JBBMOY011461420.1:0-11036 GCA_037951405.1 Platydemus manokwari | reverse complement strand
GTACATTGGGCCAAAAATTAATTTTTCAATAATATAATTGTAAAACATAAAATATATTAAATTTTTTGATCACATTATTAATATTAACGAATGAATATTAAATATGGACGTATAGGAATATACAAGTAATATAACAAGCAAATTCAATAAATTTTAAGTTATTAGCTTATATCAAATTTTTTCAAAGAAAAATTTATTCTCTTTGACAAACTTAAGAAACTTTTTTAATGTCTAAGAAACTTTAGGTCAGATTAACTTATCATCTTTATTCGTTTTTGAAATTTCAGATAAAAGTGTAGCAATATCCATAAACATTGATAGTCAAGATTCCCTCATACATTAAAGTGTTGGATGTACATGGTTCTTTCCTTCTATTCCTCTATGGATCACAGTTTGCAAGTTCAATCATACAAGCAATTCATCATTTCAGTCTGGGATATCTTGTTCCCATATTTTTAAAGCTACTTTTGTTGTTCTCTTGTGTCGCATTTATATTTGACTTTGTGCAAGAAAGATCTATTCTATTTATCATTTTTTTATTCATCCTTGGTTTCTTCTGGACTAGTTTTACCATTACAACAAGGATGAACAGTTACACAATTCAGTTTAGACGGTTTTTTGGATCGCATTTCAAAGATCTGAGTATTTTTCGTTGTTCTGTTAAACTGTTTCCGTCATTAGCGCAGGTTTTTCGATGGAACATTTAACATGTATTAGGACGATCCTAGAGTTTTGGTAATTTATTAGTTGAAGTCCACAGCTGCTTTGGATTCTGTAAATTGGCATACTTTCTCTACAAACCTTTTAACTTTTATTTTGAAATCAATCTCATAAATGACGACTTCATTCAATACAGAATAATTCAAATATAACTTCCAAGTAGTTACTATATATATCAAGTTTGATAATTCCAAAGCTTATTTTTTCAATTTTCATCTACACATGGAGTGCTTGATAATGTAAATATAAATACAAAATTTTATCCAAAGAAAGCAAAACTATTAAGATAGCCTTTATGTAATTTTTGTAGAGTATATAAGTAAAAACAAATAGATAATTGCAGGTATTATTAATCAAGAATAGTCACCAAAATATATCCTAAATTTGCAACTATCATATAGACCGAAATGACAAAAAATATTTCAAAGATCTACATTAAATATTCGAAGGCTTATATATTAATAATTAAGTTAATATCGCCATTTATATTTATCAATATCGTAATCACAACTTTTTAATTTAGTCATTGATGGATTCAGAGAACTACCGATAAGAACTACGAAATCAGACTAAATGCGATTTAATAAGGAACTCAACTACACATAAAATTACTAATTTTAAAATCAAACCTGCTTTTATTTTTACGATTTTTTTATCATATTTTTAAACAGTTGTGACACGCTTAAAACTGCAGATTATTCAATTCGCATTGGGATAAACAAATATTAACAACTTTAATTGTCGATTTGATTCAAATTAGGCATAAATTAAATAGATAATATCCAGTATTTTTTGTTCAAATTAATAAAATTTGATTGGATAATCGTTTAAAAGTCAGATAAAAATAATTGATTATAAATATTCTAATAACAAAATTCAAAACCAAGTCCTGTGCTGACGATTTATTCCAAAACATATCAAGAATAATCAATCTCTTACTGCCTAAATGATAAAAGAACAAAACATTTTTATTTTATTTTATCACACTCACTTGGCCCATTCCACTTGCAAAATACAATGATCATATCCGAATCCATTTACCCCTTCAATGGCCTTAGCTGCATCATTCCGATTATGAAATGTTATGTAAGCGAATCCCTTAGAAAAATAGTACATTAATTTCATAATATAGCAATCAAGCATTGGATATTATCTTTAACAAAACAATAAATAAATTACAGTGGGATAAATAATTTTACTTCATTTTTAAAACAAACGATTATTGATATCAAACTTACTCTTGATGCACCAGTCAATTTATCTTTGGCCAGGAATGTTCTTGAAACATTACCAAACGGCCGGAAGAGATCATCCAAGTCACTTTCCTGTGCTGCTTCCGGTAAATTACTAACCCGAATTGTTAAAGCACTGTCTGGCCGTCTTTTATCTGAAAATGTCGGAGGACCGAGGTCACGCATATGTGGTGGTAGATATTTGCCATTTGTCGTTGCCTTTAAAAGTATATCAGGTCTTACAATGTCATCTTTATTTGGAGAAGAGTCCATATTATTGCCTTCAATTTGGGCTGTCAACTCTTGTATGTTTTGTATTTCCTCTTTGTATGGACATTTGTATGATAGATGATCACCTTGACATTTTCGACAACGTACACCTTGATCTTTAACTTTCTTCTCTTCTTCAACTGTAGTCTAATATTTACATAAATAACAGATATTATATAAAAATTACTGTCTCATCGGTAAAAAATTTCATAAATAATTCTTCGCCCAAAAATGTCTGCGCTGGATTGGGGCCCGGTGGATCATTTTTAGCTTTGCCAAATTTTTTCCATAACTTGCGACATTTTACAGTCTCTGATACTTCAAATGTTTCTAATTTATATTGTAATACTTCTTGGCATAGCTCATTTTTTTCATTAAGTGTTTTTCTAATTTTTTTATATAAACCTGACTCTTCATCATATATTAAATTATCATCATTTCTTATATCATCGTCTTCAATATCCCAACTATTCAATGTTCTATAAAATATTTTTATTGCACCATATGATTTCATAAAGAACTTACTGCGCTGTCATTTACAAATTAATATAGTCAAGTTTGAATTAATTAAATTTTAAAACAAGAGTATAAAACTTGAATCAATGGTGAACATCAATATTGGAAAAACAATGTATTAATTGCATAAAAAACTTAAAACCAACAAGTAAAATTTTGAATAATTATAAATTTAATTTAAATTTAATGGACATAATTTGAACATTTATATTGAGTTATAAAAATACTTTTAAAATTATGTAATAATTCCATTTAAAAATGAATTTCTTTAAGAATTAATTTAGTTATTTAATTTAATTAATTTATATATGTTCAAAATTAACAAAATACAAAAAAAATATAATTGAATAAATTTCCGAAACTTTATCTAAATCAGAAATGAATAGCAATATTGATAATTTCGATATATACAAATATTATTTAAGAATGACAGTAAATTATTTTTTATTTGTTAGTGGTTATATATTTGATTTTAAGAAACTTTTTAGTCACATCGAAAATTTTGTTAAAAATAAGCAAGAATATAAAGATATACAAAAAAATAATTCATTCCATCACGACTACATGCAGAACGTTAATCTGATAAAAGATCAGAGAAATACTGTAAGAGTAAGAATACATATTTATTGGTTATTTAGCTTCCTCCCTAGAAAGAATTAATATCTAATGATAATTTTAATACTTATCATGACAAGAATATGCTATCGGTATATTGTGGTAAAACATTGTTAATCTTTTGATTTATAATTTTGTGCTAAAATTGATTTTAAAAATATTTTTCGAAAGGAAATTTTTTGCATGAAAATGTTTTATAATTTTTTATTTTATAATTTTTAAGTGTTAGTATTATTTCTGTTTTACATTTTGGTTTATATATAGAGTATTTTTTGAACTGTTCCTTCTGTCTGAAATGAATGGCGTATTTATACTCGTTTTCTCTGTTGAAATTGTGCGTGCATATTCCTCTTCATTTTTAAGTATAATCTTGAAAGTGATTTATTTTATTATCTTTGATTTACGAATTAGTATTATTAATATATTTTTCTTTTTTGTTTACCGAATCTTTTTCAAACAAAGTTAAATAATTGATAGCACTTAAAAAATGAGTTAAGGGGAAATCCTGATGCTACGACCTGCGTGTGCGTAAACTAGTCTCTGTAGTGTTTGCAAAAAAACATGTATAAATATGAATTCAAAACGATTGTTTTACATATTATACTAATCAGCAATTTCAATGAATCCTTTGTCTTGCATGCGGAAATAATAGATGAAATAATAGAAGATCTGGATATCAATTTTGAAAGATCCGTAAATATCATTAAAAAGAACTAAGAAAAAGATAAGAACCAAATTGATTCCATCAAAGATAATGTATAGAAAATCCAGAAAAGAAGACAATATAACACTAGGACAAGTAAAAAGGAATCAATATCACGAGACCAAAGTGATATCTATATGAAGCGAGCGATAGCAAAGATCCATGAAAATGATAACCACCAATACAATGAACGGCGATAACATGTAATAAAGCAAACTTAGGTATGTTGTGGAATTTAGGTACAACAATAACAGTGATGAATTATGATAGTTTGGGAAGTATTGTAAAGCCTCATATTATGAACTATGGGATGTTAAGAAGAAAAATAATCATAATTGAAATAGATTTTAATAGTATTGTTGTTGGTAATAATATTTCGTTGATAAAGTGTATCCAAGAAAATAGTACATTTTTATGACTTCTCAATCAGAATTTGGACTAACAAACTTAATCAAATACCAGATCCGATTTAAATGATAATCAATTGCACAAAATCCCAGACTTAAACGAATAAAAGAAATTCAATATCCAATTGAGAGTCATTTAGATAATGACATCATTGTGCCTTATATAAACTCTTGGAACTTGTCCTAAGTAGTAGTTCCTAAGAAAGATTGATCGATAAGAATGCGCTTTGATTATTGGAAATTAATTGAAATTACTTTTCCATTACTGGATATTTAATTACTGGAATTATTAAACGGTTCAATAAATTTTCCATGATAAGTTTCAGTCAAGCTTACTATCAGGTCAAGGTTGAGAAAAATTATAAGTTCAAAACCACTTTCAGTACAAAGATGGAACAAATATACTTTAATATGTTGGCCTTTCAAGCTTTCTACTGATCCAACAACTTTTTAAATTTAGAAATAGGATTTATGAAGTCTCAGCTAGGTTTTCAAATTAATTAAATTTTTTGGAGAGAAAATCTTCCAGGAGTCGTTCATTCATGTAATGATGTGAATTGATTGATTTTAAAATGGGAAAAAATATTTTTGTTTGAGATGAATAAAAGGGATTACTTTTCACATTTTTAAAATCAATTATCAATTCTATAAATAAAAGAAACATAAAATGAATGTACAACGTATTTTTCATATTCGTTATCAATTATTTCTATTAATTTAAAATAAAATAATTTATTCGATATTATTTTGTACTTTTCTCTGCCCCAGGCATAAATTTTAAACCTACAAATTAATATTAAAATATTATTTGATTTTGAATTATAAATTTTTCTATTTAAAATTATAATAAATTTTAGATTCGAAATCCAAAAAACGTTTATATGGTCGGATAAAATAGGCACAAGAATATTATTTTCATTTTTATTTGATTGTTAAGCCTTAACTAGTAAATGTAATACAAATCAAATGCGATTCAATGAAGTTGTTTTCATTTTGAGCTTAAAATAAAAATAATTTGATATTTGTAGCGATAAAAACAAAAGCATTGAATTAATTTTTTTGAATACACCATTGTTGGTTAATGCGTATCCAATCTAATTGTAAAAATCAATAATTTTGATAATCATTGTCGTTTTATAATGCGTGGGTAGATCAAAGTAGTACTTTCAATTTTCATGTTATTTATTGCTTTATATCTGTCTTTCTTTGATCACTTATTGTACTTTTCATCTAATAAATAAATTTGGGAATTTCTTTCACGTCAATGTACTCCAATATTGTATGATAATATAATTTAATATAATATATATTAACTATCAATTTAAGATAATCAAACTTACATTTATCAACGGGTACCACTTCGAATGGAATTTTGATACTGAAATGTGAGTGTATTGCTAAAGAAAAGGTAAAATAGTATGTCAACGTGATTGTTTTGAACAGGTGGATCATACTAATTAAAATTTCTAATTATCGTATCCTTTTCGCGTGACGTTGCTTTTATTTTGTTAAACGGATCTTGACCTTTCTCTAGTGCTTTGAGCTCGCTTATTATCACTTGTCTTTATTTCCGAAGAGCGCTGGAGAATATAATTTTCCTGATATTAAGATATCTATTGTAATTTGAATTTTGTTTGTGAATCGTAAATTGATAGTAATTCTGTTTGTGAATGTTTATTTTTTGTTGAATAATCGTTGCGTTTGGTGATTTAGTGTGTTTTATTTTGTGATGCATTTAAATGTATTTAATTATATATATATATTCGAATCATGATATTCCAGTGGTTTATTACCCAAAGGATAAAGTAAAAATTAAAATTTATGACACAAAGACTAGTAAGTACTAAGAAATACTACTATCTACACAAAAATTCAATTCTGGTCCAATCAACGATTAGCTGGGTGTGCGAATTTTGATTTGTTGTTGACATATATGTTTTGGTTACCTCCAAGCATGATTCCACTGTGGTTGTGCAGGTTTTGGATTTAAGTTTGTTGTATTATTTTTTCAAATTCCCACACTATTATAAACAAGACTACGATGACATCTAAATTTTACCTTAACGTAAACGTTAACCACAAATAAATTTAATTTATTAATTTTAGTATGACTATACTAATTTGAAATTCATAATCTTTTTACAGTGTAATTTAAAAATATTTACACATTTATTCTTCATGTGCAAATAGCATTTAAATCACTATTTTTTATGAATACAGAAACATACAGGTTCATAGATTACTGCGACGATATATTTATATTGTTAAATTTATCTTATTATCACATTAATTATTTGTCTTTTGTATACAATAGATATTGTTAAGTCTAGACGTCAGTTTTTTGCACTCAAATTCTCAGATTAGATCAGTTTAAGAAGCGTATTGAGTGTGGGATTTACTTGAGTATCTGTTTCTTGAAGTAAATGCTTTAGGTTGAAAACATGAAAAAATTTCTTATATATTTTTGTCTTCTTCTTTCCTTAATAAGTTTAATTTTGCAAAAAATAAAATTTCACTGCCTATAATGTGGAACGACTTAAGGTTTAAGTCCATCTATTGGTGTTTGTAATATCTATATTAGATTAGTCACTCAACATTTTCGATATATTTAAGGAATAATTTCTTATACCACAAAAGTCTGGTTATTCATTCTTCTATTTACTCTCGACTCAATCAAATATTTTCTTGAAAAGTTACACAAAATTAATATTTAAAATATTTCTCAAGCAATAATACTGCAACAGTTAAGAGTAGTCCTTTTCTGTTTTTAATAGAATCTCAAATTCAAAGTTAAGTTATTCACCTATTGATAGATTCAACCCCTTAGTCACTGTGAAGATTTTAAAGTTTCGAAAAATCAATATTGAAATAATAATTTAAAATACTATCAATGATTAAAATGGTCTTTAGTTAAGTTGTTTAAATATTATAAATAAAATGTGCTTTATCCTGCTGTATTCGTTTCAATTCGTTTTTAATGCATGAAATAGTAGTAGATAATAATGACTTTATTCAAATGCATCATTGCCTAATCATTGGTAGCGATACCTCTAGTGCTTACATTTTTGATCAATACAAGAATATATCACTTACGATTTAATAAGATTATAATTTTTCGAAAACAATATAATTTAACTAAACCAAAGCTATCTATATAATTTTCACAAACACACGACACTGAACGTAGAATTTAATGTGCTAATTAAATAATTTCAATTGGTTTATTTTAGAAATAATCAACAGAACATTATATTCATTATTATTTCGTTTTAGATGTCAATTAAAGAAATCAAACTCACAAGAACCATTGAGTATATCACATGACTATAAGTCTTTATGCACTTACATAATTAATATAATATAATAGTAATATTTTTAGTGACAAAATAGTATTAATATGTGTGAAATTAATTATGGTAATTTAGAGATAGTAATAAATTATTAATTTATTTTAAATTATAAATTACTTATTTTTATAAATTATTTATTTAAACGACAAAATAAACGAAACCAGAAACCACTGTAACAACCTCCACAGAGTTGATACACACGCACGGCAGAGAAACATGGTAGTAACCAATCATAAGCCTTCAAATTACATTTCGATTACAATTAGTTCACAGAACTATCCCTCTAAGAAAAAATTGTTCCATAGCACACTTCTATAAAGAAAACAGTAAATTTCTTTAGTCTTAATATCTATCAACAATATATTCTAATTTGTTAAAATATCTGTCATTGAGTTTTGGCTTGAACCCAGTTCAATCAAACTATACACAAAACTTAAAATCAACTTAAACTGAGAGCAGAATAGCAGTTGCGGAAACCTTATATCTAACCACCTAAAGATTCTAATGACATCATAGGTCTCTTTCGGTCATTGACCTAAGGACTATTTCTTCTCAATCGTTTTATTTGAATGAAATCAAGCACAGTGGCATATAATTGATAAAACTAAATTGATTAAATTAAATCTATAAATAGTCAATAACTTTAAAAAACCTAAAAATAGTCAATAGTAAAACTTTAAATCCAACAATCTTCAAGCCACTATTGGCACCCAGGTCTCTTGCTACCAAAAGTCATAAAGGTTGATCTTAAAATCAAACAAGAACGTTGGAACTTCAACAATAACTCAAATGAATAAATTTAACTCCTAGTTATTTGTTATTCAATTTGATTATTTCAAGTTATAGCATTTGGTGTATATCGAATTGTCTTAAAATAATATTTTAGAAATCTTATTATTTATTTGATTATTCTATTTATACTCTACATAGCTACAGTTTTATCAAACTCTAAATTTTAAGTCTGGATTTAATTAAGTCAAAATCTATTATGTATATTTCTTCATACTTGTTTACAAATTGTGCATCTACATCTTGGATCTATCAAACCATTACAAAAATTTATGATAATCATATAATACGATAATACAATCGTTTGGAACTGAAGAGCATAAGGGTTAACAAAAGTATCGAAAATGCTAGTTTTAAAACCGAATGATAGATTTTATACATTAAAGTGGTTAAAAACATTTGATAAGGCCGAAATTTTTCATGAAGCTAAATAAATATAGTAATAGATTGAATTTTTGCTTATTCCAATAGGTAGCCCACCTAATCAAATTAGTGGTCCTTTCTGCTCAACATTGTCGAATAGGAGTTTGAAAATAGAAATTAATCATTTACCAGAAGTGAAATGGCATTTCATTCACACTCACATATTTTACTATCGGGCAATAGGTATCACAATTGTATGTCCGCTGTAATTGATGTCGGTTTCCAAATCAGTATAACCCTCAAAAACTGCAAAAAATTAGTTCAAATTTCTTCCATCGTAGCACTGCTAGTCTTTATTGTTAGTCATATATTAAATATTTTTTATAGAGTATAACGAAGAAATAAAAAAAATTATTATTATTCATTTTTTATTACATTTAGGTTTTTACAATTTAACAGAACAATTTGAACTACTTTAAAATCACTTTAAATGATTCTTTATTTAGTCAGTTAATATCTCAAAAATAGAAAAATTAACAAAGAATTAAAACATCATTAATCCTGAAAAAAATATTTCAAACATTTATCTGTTAATTTCGAGCTTTGTTTTGTTTTAAATAAATTAAAGTAGAACAAGTTTTAATACTTAATTTGAAATGTTTTCCTGAACTTACTTATTTCCCGAAAAAATGTTTCGTTACAATTTCATTATCGAAAATTTAAGATCAACAAAATATCAAATTTGGTTTTGTTAAAGACTCGATAATTAATCGTTAAGTATTTTATCAATTGTGTTCAGTGAAAAAATTGTTTGAACTTGAACAAACCTTGGTAAAATGTCATACTTTGCACTTATTTAAACTACAATGCTAAAACTCAATTATGTAATTGATTTGTTTTCAATAGATTGGATGTTATTCAGGTTACTGATAAAATGGTTTGAAAAAACGATTAACCAGTATTGATTGGTCATCTTGTAAAATGAAGATCAAAATCATATTAGATCAATATTTATATTATTAAGCTAATATTTTATAAATAATTTTTCTCATCAATAAAATAAATGGAGTAATGGTTTAAAGAGTGTCTTAAACCAGGTTTCGAGGGTAAATTTCATCGTTAAGTCTTAATTTTTTTTATTGAAAAATTAATTATTATAATCTAGATTACTTTTGCATGCATTTACTGTTGTATGCTTCATTAGTTATTTATGGACACTAACTTTATGAGAAATCTTTGCTGTTTTACGACAGGCTACTGAAATTTTAAAAAATATCAGTTGTTGAGGTGGTCAAACGTAATATATATATATGTAACAATATCAAAGATTTCACAAAAAAAAGTATTTATTACTCTTATTTTTCAAAATTTTTATTTCTTTGAGATATAATAAAGGCTGTGATTTTAAATTGTCTACATACTTCTTCTCCTTGAATTTCTTCAACCAAATCCCATATTTTGTTAATCTTATCAGTGTTTTTCAAGTTTTCTTGCATATGTATAGGCTTCAAATCCTGTTATTACTGGATCTTCTTCCATCTCTTCAACAGAATTATCATTTGTTTCTTCATTTTCATATTTTTCGACTAAATTAAACATGCAAAATCATCACATTCAGTATTCTTCTTTATACTTCTTTAACATACGCATTTTCGAAAGACTTGGTAAAACAATTAGAAATAGATGAAGGTTTTACACTATTCTATGCTTTCGAAATCCAAACTACTGCTTGATATAAATCAACCTTATTACACCATATCTCTTGTGTAACGTTATTATCTAAATTAAAATTCATTCATTCAAGAGTTTATATAAAAGATGACCTATTTCGTTTTGGTTTGGTATTCAAGTTTGAATTCAAAATGAAGTCTATAGATTTCATTAGATTATTTATGCAGCCTAATGAAAGATTATATTTTTATGAAAGAAATCGTTGAGAGTAACCTTTATTTTCATCGATTAATTTTAACAATTTCTGTTTCTCTTTGATACTTAAATCCATTATCTTACGTTTTGAATTGGAAATTAAATATATAAACAAAAGTTTTATAATTTATTGATTTATTTTGTA
>JBBMOY011460309.1:0-14434 GCA_037951405.1 Platydemus manokwari | reverse complement strand
TTTCGAGATAATCTACGGGCGGAAGATCAATGTTCATGCAGATGTGAGCCACGAGAATCAAACTCGAGACGATATTGAAGCAGCGGCTAGAGGAAATTCTAAGGTGGCAGCCGACATAATGTCTAATCGAGACAGAGAAAAAAGAACACATCTGGTTTTTCAGGTGGGAGAGAAGGTGCTAGTTCGCGTAGATCCCCATAAGAGGAAGAAAAGTGGATATCAGTACGAAGGCCTCTATCGAATTACCGGATTCAAGTCAGACAGACAGGTGGAGATTCATTTCCCTCATGAGATAAAATCCAGACGATTAGAGTGACTGAAACGGTGGAGCGGGCCTTAAGAGGAGGCGAGTAACGTTATTAAATAAATAAACACATGGTGTTCGTTTAAATAATTGATTGGCGGTTGATTGCAGTTTTTCAAATAACTATTATGACGGAATGTGCTTTTAACTTAACTATTGTAAAAATATTTTAAATAGTAGACATTCAAAACGTCGCAGACACACAACATCACTTACATACTTCGATTTTAATCGTAAATGTTCCCATGTTCCCAATTTCTTATGCATTCCATGGATTATGTTTTTACCTGTTGATCAATCGTAACGAATACATACTCAATCGAGATATTGCGCATTCATTGAGATGAATTTACATGGACAGGTTTTATTGAACAAAATATTAAAACCAAAAACATTATTTGAATATATTAAAACAAATCTATGAATAATTTGTATATTTAGAAAGAAACGGTCTGTCAACAATTTCTGAATAAAACATGCAACGATGCCGATGTATGTATTATGCTATTTCCTCATTCGATGAATTTTTCTGATTTCTGGAACACATTGATTAAAAAATTTACTTTGATAATTTTGATTGATAATGTGGCTGTTGGACGTAAATGCAAATTGAAAGGTAAAGGTTTTAAGAAGAGAAGTTTAAACGGTATAGGAATCTATATTTATATGGATGATGATAAATTCAAAACCATAATAGATTCGGATGGTAGTAGTGATGATTCGTGGTAATATATTTATTATTATAATTTATATTTTATTAATTTAATTACCATGTCATTGTATTTTTGTAAAAATATTTTACTCGCCATTGTAGAACAAGTAATAAATGTTTTTGTATATATGTTATTTTTAATTTCATTTCAATTATCCAATCAATTTATGAATAAACAGTAACAATTATTTTCATTCAATTGAAATATCTAAGTTAAATTTAAATTAAAAATACATCATTTGAAGACAACAACAATAATAATAATATTGACAATATAAATAATCTTACAATAACGCTGTAAATAATAATGTTATATAGAAACAAAATACAATTACGTAAAGTACATGTAGCCATGTGAAGCAAGCCCATGTTCTAGAAGTGATAAAAATTAAATTACTCTTACTATCCACAAATGTCGTACATATCGAAAGGAAAATTTGAGAGTGAAATTATTTATACAAAATATTAGGATTGTGGATGTTTTATAAAACTCAACAACATGATAAATATAAACATGTTTCATAATGAGGGTGTTAGAATGTACGTTACCATTGGAAAGTGTAGATAATTTGACAAAGACAACAGCCAAAATTTAAAGAATTTAGCTTAATTTAGATTATTTTGAGAAGACTGATTTTTTATGTCATTAGGTATCTAGTTAGTGCGAACACTCTGGATTATTGATATTACAAAAGGACCATTTTTTAATTTCATATTTATTTTTCCTACCGCTTCAATCTTTCTTTTCTCATTAATAGCTACGTCATTAAATAATTTATTTAATTTTCCTTCTCTGTTATCACTTTTATTTATGCACATTTTTTGAGTGTCTTCCAATGGACTTTCCTTTTGTGTGTTTTCATAATTTGATATTTCATTTGTTATGTGTCAAAATATTCCATTGATTTATTGTCTTTTTTTATTTCACTTTTTTCATGGAAATGGAATAGTTAAAAATTGTTCATCACGTTAAATATATTAATGATACGTTTTGGAGTCACTACTTTTCTATTTTATTATCACCACTTGACCGAGACCTACGTCTTTATAAATACTCTGAGTCCGTTTTGGCCCTCACCTCGACATTCTCAACTTATATATGAAGATAAGTGAAAAGGCGTAGAAATAGATTTGATTTTAGTTCTTATTTTATATTCTACCTCTATTATTGCCGTTTTACAACTCTCTTTATCAACCTCAATTATTAATTTTATCAACAGAATTATTCCCAAAATAGGTGATGTGTGACACTGAAGTTATAAATACGATGAATTTTTGATATCCTGTGCCAAATGGATGATTGAAAACCAACTTGAGTTTAATATTACAAATGCTCATTATGAATAACAAAATACACCAAATTATATATTCAACAATGGTTATAAATTAAGACTTTTAGACAATAAATTATACAACATCAAAATAAATATGAATTACTACTTTTATACGATGATTTTAAGTAATACTTCTATACATTCAAACGATGGGATTTATTCAATATGCAATTCAGGATAGGAGATTGTGGACCAGCAAGACCTGTCGTAATATTGGGTAAGTGTCCATTTACAAGAGAGTTTTCCGAACTCGGCTCGATAAATAGCGAGAATATTTGATGTAAATGATTTACAAGAACAAATATCACGTGTCTTTGAATTCCTCAACAAACAGTATATTTTTTATACTCTTCCTATATTTCTATAAGGCATAAAATTGATGGCAAAATTGATCTTCTCGACGATTAACACGAAACGCACAATACTAGTAGTTTCTGGGTATATGATGTTCAGCTGACTTATATATAATTTTCGGGAAATGGGGGAAAAATTGTGTTCAAATAAAATATTTTGGCTTGATTTCCGCTTCAATTGTGATGACTTTTCACAAATCATTGGGAATATTTTCTCCTAAGTAGTTGCCACACGGGTTTATATGGGCTTATTTGTTGGTATTATTTAAAAATGCGGGTAAAAGTTGGGAAAATATAATGGATTAATAATTAATATTTTTGGTGGTCAAGCTAAAATAAGTTTTTGTTAAAACTATCGACAATTTAAATTGATGCAATTAACTTTAAAATTATCATAAATAAAATCTTTAACAATTTTAATCATGATAGAAAGAATTCCATTATTAAAATCAACATCATCAAAATAATCATCATTATTATTATTAAAAATACCAATTTACTTTTAGGTTTCTTTTTTTATTATTAAGATTTTTCTACTTCTATTTGTTTAATATGAATTGCACATAAATGACAATTTTCCCAAAACCCCAACATTAATAATAAAATATTTATATTAAATTTATTTTGATTGACTAATTTGTCCTAGTTATCAGAAAATCAAAACTAAAAATAAATATATATTTTATAAAAAATAATAAAAATAATTTTGAATTTTGTTAACAAAATGGAAGCCAAATTAATAATTCCGAAAATATAAAGTATAAAATTAAAATCGTGAATTATGATATGCAGATTACATATTCATCAATTTTTTATTGGCTGACGTTTTATTCCAAAGAGTTCTTTAAATTCAGAACGGTATATATTCGCATTATTTCTTGCTAATAGTAGAAACGATATAAGTTATAGGCAGTAGGGATACAATCAAAACTGTGTGTGCAGTCATCAGCTTAGATTATACTGGAAGAATCATAATCAATACTATTATCACACGACATTACATATGTCATAGGAAAATCAGAGGTCTGATTGTCTTATTTTAACACACTTTATTTATGCTTGGGATGGACAAGCATTCAAAAGGTATGTCAGTTCGCTCCTCGATCGAAAAGCTATCATTGAACACATTCTAATCTGATCTAATAATAATAAAACTAATAATTGCCCTATTCGGAAAACGAGACATCAACTGAACAAAATTGGACCAAACTGGAATGCATATTTTACTCTTTTAAATGTCTAAATAAACTGAAAGACAATTTCATAACAAATCAACCGCATGCCAAAAATAATTTGATATAAAACAAATTTACAATACAATAGAATATATATAAGACCTAACAGAATGAAATCAGATTATTCTCATAATAAATCCATATCCTCAGCTCAGAAGCATCACTTATATCAGATAAAAAGAGAATTTAATGTCGACTATATACCGAATCTAGATGAATAAGAATCCAAAGAAAGCACAGCCTGTCCTATTTATCTAATAATAATATCTCTGGTATTATTCAAAAGAAAATAATGACTTATCAGAGCCACTCAATTTGTTGAGATCCCCATCTAATATTGATTGGATAATTATCAGAATATATCCCCAATCATAGTTACACCGCAGGCACATAATAACAATGCATATAAACATAAAACCGTCGTATTCTAACATCTTTGATTGTATCATTTAATTATATTAATCATTGATAATTACATTACACAGTCATAATTGTGTATGACTGTATATTTTACCAATAACTCTCTTCCATTCAACAGATCTTTCCTCTGTCCACTTCGGACTTTGCTAGCTACTTGCTGAGGCAACATGCTGGCCATTCAGTCTTATTGTTGTGTTATAATTTCACTTGTTCCGTTATTTTTCTCGAAAAATATAATTGTTTTGATTTCAAGACAAATTTATACAGTAACTAACTGACTATAAAGATTAATTTACGTAAAACCCAAAGACACTTTCGTACAATAATTAAAGTAGTTGATTAATTTATTCAATTTTGCAGCGCCGTCAACCAGCTTTGTCATCACCAATATGGTATAACGCCATCCATTAAATTAACCTTTAGATAACCATATTTATAAATTTTCAATAGCCAGGTCTCCATTTCCGTCATTGAAGTTCCTTATAGGACCAGTAAAGTGGACTAAAATACAGTCAAAACAAAAATATATTTATTTAATAAATTAACAAAACTCAAAACAATATGATTTCGTGAATGTTCAGCTTGTTTTTCATGTATTATTTTTAAAATAGTAGCAGCTTACATGTGGGGGAAAACTAAATTAAAATTAATAATGTACGCGTACTTATAAAGTAATTTTAAAATTTAACAGGAAAAAAGAAAATAATAAACAAAAACAATTATTCATAATCCCTAATAGAAAACAATATATAAGCAGTAGAAAAATAAGAAAATTCATTCACAAAAAATATATTTCTGACTGAAAGTGAAAGCCTTGAACAGACATAAGAGATAACATGTGTGTCTGTGATAGACTTTTGTAAGATAAAAAATCTATCACTAAAATAAATAATAAGTACAAACTCTAATAAGGATGATAATAATAGAGATCTGTTCATATATTAAAATATGTAATATCTGAAATCTACATTAAACACAAAAGAGGTTCGTTATGAGAACCTTCCATAGTTGATCCTCGTTTTTATCCCGTGTCTCTGAGAAGATTTGTAATTTTGAATTGTTTCAAAATGAATTAAGTTTAGTTAAATAAAGGAATTTGAATTATTTTCTGTATCATAATTTTATGTATTTTAGGTCAATTTAAATAAAAATATTGTTTTCGATTTATTTTTATTATAATATTTTAATACACGCACATTCCGAATCGGTATCACGCTTCAACTGGCAGTGTAGAATACACGATAGAATTCGAACAATAAAATACTAACTCCAACAAAAATGTATCTTACTGTAGGATCTTCATGTAAAATAGTGGGCACATGGGGGTCTGGAGTATACTGAATGATGTTTTCTTGTGTTGTTCTTGATTGCAAAATAAAAGGTTGCTTTGTAATTGCGTCTAAAATAATGTATCAGTGTGGAGGTGGTAAGTGTGAGTGCTGCCTTATATTGGCAGTGATATTTTCGTAGATATTTTCTACGATTAAATTCAATCGACTCAATATTGTGCGCGATAATAGGTGGCAGTTTATTCTTCAATGTTATTACGTGATAATTTATTATGAGCTATTACTATGAATAAATTTATTATTTAAGTAATTTAATAGGTTCTTCTATGAGATTTTTCAAGTATTATTATTTTAAATACTTATGGATAATAATTATAATAAATAATCAAAATATTATTTTATAAATTTCATTTCAAACCAATTTCCAAGAACTGTCAATTCGTGAAGAATAAACACCAATAAAATAAAAAATAATACATGTGTAATACTTATGTCATGCATAAAAATACAATTATAATAATACCGTGCAAAGGTTTGGTTTGATTGATTCAAATTGTCAAAACCCTCGACATTTATTCACATTTAAATATTTTTCACAATAAAAACACATTAATATTAATTTTTCAATTGCCAAAAATCAATAAATACTATTTATTGACAGTCACATATGTGAGGTTTAAAATTTAAATGACGATTAATCATTTAAAAAAAAAATTTAATTGATTATATTAAAAATATTTAATATTTATCTTGTTCAGATAATTATTGTAATCTCTCAATATTTAAAAAATAATTTATAAAATTTTAAAAAAATTAAAATGTTTTAAAAATTAATTTTTATATTAACTGAAATGTGAATCATTAAAGAAAGTTAAAAATAATAGAATATTTGTTTATAGAATTTATTTTTTACATATTGAGAATTGAGTTTTGAATATAACTTAAAAAACGAATAATTGTTAGAAGCTAACATGGCGGTCACGCACTGAATGCGATCCTAGGTTCGCTGTTGCCAGACAGATTCAAATTGGGTGATAACGTCGAACACTTTATTAAAAAGTGTAATCAATATTTCGAGGCTTGGAAAATCCCAAAGCATATTCAATACGCTATCGTATCAGCAAGATTAAATGACGGCTTAGTAAAGCAATTTGAGTCGACGGACGCCAAAATGGGGTACCAAGACAGACTGAGGAAGGCGTTTGGCCAAAATAAATCCTTTGTTCAATATTAGATGGAGGTCCTAAGGTTCAGAAGGAAAGCCGCTCCGGCCGACGTATATTTAAAAAAAATAGATAAACTGGTGGAAGACATATTGCCTCACAATATAAGAGGAGCTAACTGCTTTCCTCTTGGTGCATTGTGCAGATAGAGAAAGAAATTAAAATTAGGGATATTGAGGAAGTGAATCAAATAAAGAAAACCGAAAAAAGATAGATGAAGTAAGAAATAAAGAAAGAAAAGTAAATACGGTGGGAGCCGGAGAATAGACCACGATAGTCAGAGCACAACCAAATCCCAGGGCTCTGGAAAGGAAAGTAGTTAATAGGACGTGCTATAATTGCAAAAAATCCAGGTCATATAGCACGAAAGTGGTGACGTGCTACGCCTGCCACCGAATGGTCATAAAGCGAGAAATTGCACAAATGTCATAAAGTGCCGTAGATGTCAATACCGAGGACATTAAGAGAGTGAATGTTACATAGATTTAGAGAGAAGGGGACAACAATGGTCAAATTACAAGTAAAGAACATCAATAATCCAGCGAAGCTTGGAACACGGAACAGAGTAATAATAGAATAAATAAAAACAGTCAGGATTTCAACGGATAAAATTACAGAATGGTGAACCGAAATAATAGACAAGTATTGGCGGTCGAACAAGAATCTGATTCAGAATACAACGAAGAATACCCAAAGGAGAACGCTCCGACTCTAGGAGAGTCGGTCGGGGCAATGCACAAACCAATAAATCTCAGTCTGAGCAAGATAACGAGTATATATAGTCATATTGATATTTATAATAAGTAATTTAAATAAAATGAACAAAATAAAAAAATAAGCAACGCAGTCCCCAGAACATAAAAAACTGGAAATTAGAAAAACAAAAACGATGATATAGAATCAGGAAAGAGAGTACAGCGTAAAGTTGTAAAATTTATAAAGAAAGAGATGACTGACAAAATGATAGAAGAAAATAATAAGAATATTAACAATCAAGGAGTTAAATCTTCTCCAGATTTCTTATGTTAAAATGCAAAGGAGTCCGATTATAACTACTAAAATAGAGTAAAGAATTTGAATGTTTTTTAGACACCGGCGTAAGAGTAAATCTCATGGATAAGACGATATTAGAGACACTCCACCAGGTAGAGATCGAATATACCAGTGAAAATTTACGATGTACCAACGACAGTAGATGTGAGGTTCTTGGCAGAATAATAATAAAAGTCAAGTTAGGAAGTCAGTCCAAGACAATATCATTCATAATAGTTGAGCACATGAAACCGAAGATTATAACGTGTTTTATTATTCTATTGATTTGTGTATATATAAATATATTCAGAACAACACATCTATTAATATCAGTTTTATTTTTACTCATGCAATCTACATTAATTACCAATGAATATCATCCAAAAATAGCTCATAAGCAAATTCTCAATCAAATACATCAAATCAGAATTAATAAATGTATCAAATTGCTAATCGCAAATGTCGTCACCATATTAGCCAGAATCACTATCATCAATATTATAATAATCATCAGAATCAATTTCGTCATCAGAATCGATATTATAATCGAAATCCTCACCTGCTTCGCATACAAATCCATCGGTTTCCATGTCAGAAAATTTATTCTTGATATAACTATAAATCCCCATCCCATCTAAAGTTCTCTTTTTAAAACCATGATTTCTCATCTTCAAATCTCCTGCCCGAGTCAAATTATCAACAAGTATTATCAAATCAAATCTCTTTTTCATCAGATTCCAGACATCCGAGAAATTCATCGAATGAGGGAATAACATTATACAAACATCGGCATCATTTGACATATTTTGAAGAAATGTTTCACATAGGTCGCCTTTCTTAATTGATAAAGTTGTTGTCATTTAAAATATCATTTATAAAATATTGTCATGTTCAACTCATTCGAAATCAAATTTTAATGACAACAATAGAATGGAGTATTCATTCAAACAAGCATAAACATTATTAAATATGAGTTGAAATGAGTTTTGTAAATTTAAATTAAAAAATTATTTTATGGCAAAATTTTAATGAAATTCCATTTCGTAAATCTGAAAATCTTTGAGACTTCATCAGTTCGGTATTTCCATTTATTGTTTACTGGTTATCTCACTAAAACTCAAAGTGACTCATTAATCAACTAATTAGATGATCGCTCATTACTCAATCCACTTTTTAAAGAGAAATTTAATGATATTTTAACACCTCGTGTGACTATTTTATTACACAACAATGACTCACTCAATTTCACCAACTGTGTGACATATTTGAATTAAATTTCAATTCAATTCAAAACAATTTTAATTCACATTTTATTTAAATTTTATTCAATTTTAATTTTATAAAAAATTAATGTGAAATTAGAATTATTTGTTTAAATATTTGGATTTAAAGTAGATCGATTGTTTTTTTTAATTTTTTTGTTTGATTTCGATGTGTGGTTTTTTTAAAAATAGTAGCGACTAACGAACTAATTGTATGAAAACATAAAATATAAAATTTAACTAAAATAACTCGATATAAATAAATTATAACTGATGAAAAATTATTTGTTTGTTTTACTGCCGATAAAATATCATAAATGCCAGACAAGTTTAAAATATATCCAAATATACCCACACAGAAGCTGAAATGAGTGAAAGAAGAAAGCAACATTGTAAGAGTATGTGCCTCTACTGCGCCGATGACGTCACAAATCGAAGCATTCAGACCCATGCAGGTCAAATTCAAACCGAGAAAATTACCAAATTTTTATTTTAATAAATCTTATAATCATCATATATTCACTGTCACTCAATCAGTAATCCTGAGTAAACATGTTGGAATTCTATTTCAGTTCAATGTCATTATTTCCATTTCAAACATTATGAAACTCAAACTAAATGATTTTTATATGAAATAGTAACACACAGTATTATGTCTTTGCAAATATTGGCATCGCTTGCAATTCAGAGAGATTTCGTTGAGAACATAAAACAATTTGAAATAAATATCTCTAGAGATGTGATTTGATTTTAAACGTAAAAACTGAATCATTTTTTCTATTTTGTAAATACAATAATGAAAACAAGAAGCTCAATGCAGGTGACTGCGAATGTAATTGAAATGATTAATGGCTCGAATCCACTAATAAGCAAATTATAATACAGATTTAAAAAGCTGCATAAGAAATCCGTCTATCATTAGAATAGAATACATTTAGATTTCAAGTTAATTTCCCATCGCTTATAGAATTTTAATCACAATCAAATAACATCCAACTATGATATTATTTATATAAATTTATCATTGATTTCATACTACTTATAAAAACAATATTTGTTATTCAAGTAATATAAAATACTTTGAATCGAATTGAGGTATTAGAATCTGAAATTTCATTCAGCTTGGAAATATATTTCCCCCAATATTCTAATCTGTCAACCGCCATAATATTCAATGGTAAATTATCACATTTCAAGACTTTACGAATGTGATTAATATATGCCACAATATCTGGTCCAGGTCCACAACCAAAACTCACGATCGAATGGCTCTAAATTCCATTTTCATTGATCAATTAATGAACGAAAAACATCCAATATATTATCACAGATAAAAATAACTCACCGATTCAAATAACGATTTCATTTGATACTTTATGGAAATATCTCTCAAGGATTTCCTGAATATCCTAAATTGAATTTTTGAATTTTTTCCGAGCATATAAAGCACTAAGATAATTTATAGTAGCTTCAAATCAAGGTATTTAAAAATTAAATCAATACCCAAATAAAGAATCGTCAAAATAATGAGAAATTTCATGCCGCCTTTTAGATTTAATCCAATTTTCCAGTTTATCATTGCATTCTTCCACATCTGTCACTGATGATGAATTTATTTCAGATATAGCAACTTCATCAATCGCTTTAATAAATGAATCCATTCTTTGTTTAGGAATTGGTATGGAAAGTCATATAAAAAATTTAACCTTGACAAGTTAAACTACAAGATTAAACAAGATAGCACATTAATAATAAATGTTTGGAATTTTCTATTTTCTGCTTAACTAAGCAAAATTAATGCTATGTAATATTAAAATTATATTAATAAAAACATAATTTAATATTGCTATTAATTGTATAAGAAAATTCAGAGATATTTAAATAATTTTTATTTGAAAGAGTAAAAATATCGATTGTTTCCATCAAAAGTTATTGATTTCAAAATTATACGCGTTTTTTCGAATATTTAAATAAATCTCAGATTTTTCTTGTTTCGTTTTGAAATACTAACTGAGCATATGTCTTCTTGTTGGCTTTTACGGGCTTTGTCGGAGTTAACTTCTCAAAATTGACAGCTAGCTCTCTACTTCTATCATCAAACATCACAGGGTAGAAAATAAAAGACTCTTTCAATTTTTTATTATTTAGACCTTGCAGAATAAATAGTCTTGAAAATTTTCAAGAGTGTTTTTCTTGTCAAACAGTTCAAAATTGTGGTATGTTTTATCAGGTCTTTGCCGCATTAATGTTTTGGCATGTGAGATAGTTACCAAAAATTCTTTCTAAATTTCTTCATTTAAAACTGCACCTTTGAAATTGCTGAATTCTTGCCTTAGTCGTTTGATGTTTTCTCTCTACAATATGTCAAATGCAAATGATAGTTCAATTTGACTAAATATATCAAAATATTTGGTTATTGGAACCATTTATCATCATCTTGGAAAGATGCATCGAAAAACGTACAGCTTCGCAATCAATAAGTCCTGAGTTTTTTTAGGCAGATTCGCAAAAAATTTTGCTTGTCTTCTCCTTTGGTTCTTGTAAGAGAATTTATTTCTGAGTGGTCCCTAGTAAAAAAAAGTGATCGTCTGTTTCCATCAAAATTAATTGCTTTCCAAATCACACAAGTTTTCTTAAATATTTAAACAAATCTTGGATTTATCTAATCAAAGGTAATCGATAAATCTTATGAAATAATTATTAAAGTTAAATTGTTGAGAATAAAAAACTCAATCCAGGTAAAGACCCTGGTAAAGAAGAAAAATGGAAATGTTGTTATAATAAAAATAAAAGCTACATTATGTATGTGTAGAAATTTTCAAATACTCATATAGACATTATAACCGAATTTAGATTTACTTAAATATTTTATACACATAAAATGTAATTTATAATTTTCATTTCCAACTGTATATTTAGTTATAGAAAATGTTGGGATCCCCACCTAGCACTTTCAAACTGTATAAACAAGCACTTCCAAACTGTATAAACAAATCCAAATCCATAACTGTATAAACATTCCAAAAATATAACAAAATCCAAATCCGAAACTGGATAAACAATCCAAAAACAGAACAAATTCAAATTGTATAAATAGTCCAGAAAGATATTTGTAAAAATATTCTCTCCCTTCCATAACTATGTAACCCAGTTAATAATAAAAGTCCCGAATGTAAACTATTTTTCCCATAAAATATGCGCCATAGGTCGCCCTTGAGTATGGATTGAATTGCCAACAACCCAACTTCAAAGAAAGAATAAAAATGCAGCAAGACAACAATTCGCCTCGGACATCAAAATCAACAACAATCATTATTAACTTCACTTGACGTTATCCTACTTATGTGTTGATATTGATATTTTAACAATATTCCATTCATGTGTTCTATGTGTTTCAATATTGTAATAACATTTATTTGTATTGCGTGAAAAATTTGATAATATTTTATTTTTATTTTTATTTTTATTTGTGAAAAAAGCCCGATGATGATGCCTGTAGTAAAACCTATAAACCGTCATGGGAAATCATTGTTAGAAGAGATGGTAGTGATTTATGGTATGAGGTAGATAATGACAAATTAGTGGGACAGATAGAGAAATACAAGCAGTTCTGGGAAAAATATGTTAAGATAGAGAAATATATCACATCATGGAAGAGTTTTACACAAAGGGACAGAGATAAAATCAATGTGAAAACACTGTGTCAGAGGTTCATGAACTACACGTTAAGTCAAATAACTGGAATACCCTCAAATGAGCAATTTTGGGAAAATGTTAACAAAAATAAGGAAGAGTTTAAGCTGGAAGAGACAGGAGAACAATTAATGGAAAAAGAAGAATGTAAAGAAGTGTCAAACAAGGCGACAGCAGATGAAAATAGCACAAAAGTGGAAAAAGAAGCAGAATCAGATATAGAAGAAGTGAGTTCATTGGACGAAGCTAGTGAAATACGGGAAGACAAACAAGATATCCAATCAGCAGATGTTACAGAGGAGACAGGAAGACCAGTAAAATGAAGCATGGAAAATCAAGAAGGGGTAATTGATGAATCACATGATAAAAACGAGGAAGACGGGATGGCCAGGATACAAGAAAAACAGGTTCAAGAAGACCCAGTGATAAGGAAAAACAAATACAAAGTAGCAGTAGCACTAATATTGGAAAATATTCCAATAAAACCAGCTTTAACAATGCCTATAATTGAGAGAATCTTGCCAAAAGTTTTAAATGTGCCAGCAACGTCACCAGTATATGTCCCATCAGAAATAGTAACGATGCAGGGACATGCCACAAGCAATAGAGATGTTGGATATGTAGGACAATATTTAGTTAATAGAGAAATTGAATATTAGACCATGGATGAGTTTGTAGAAAGGCTACGAGGGATATGGAAATATCGACGAAAAAATGGATGAGATATGGAAACAGTTGCCACAGGAAGATAAAGATGGTCTGTGGATGAAGCTAACACAGGATAATAGGGATCACATTAATGTGCAGACGTTGATAGACATATTTAGAGAATTAATAGATGAAACAACAAGTGAAAAGAGGATTAGAGAAAAGAGAGAAGAAACTTTCGATCCTCAAGTATGGAGAATAGTGGAATGTGCAGAAGATGACATACGGGAAGGTGAATTAGAACCATCAAGTGTAACCATACTATTGAAAAAATTATTAACATTCGAACAAAAACTGGGAATAGGAATGCCGTTTTTCGGAAAAAATAATCCTCTTGAGTTTCAGAGGATAGTAGAAGGAGTTAAGAAACTGGGAAAGAAAGCAGGATACTCACTGATTCAGTTAACAGCAACAGGAAGCAAGATAATAATGGAAGAGGCAACGGTAGAAATGAATAAAGAGGAAGAAAAAGAGGAAATAATAGGAACATGTAAAAGATTGCCAATACCACAGGGGAAAGATACAATTGTAGCCACACACCCGGAATGGGCAAGTACTATAGAGACAAATTATTTAGAAAAAGAAGTATGGGCGGAGCAGCTAATGATGAAGATATTGGAAAGTAAAGGAATATATGATAAAATGGATGACAAAGAAGAGACCAGAAAAAATGCAGAAGAAGGAGAATACGAGTTGGCAATTCTGGTAGAAGATAGATACGGGATTAAGAGACAAATTTATGTGGAAATAAACCTGAATGATTCAATGAATAGGATATATAAGGATATAGCCAAACGATGTCCAGTGTTATGGGAAGCTGAGCAAATAAGAATAAGAACACAGCCAGTATACGGACATAGGGGACAAAT
>JBBMOY011459198.1:0-14439 GCA_037951405.1 Platydemus manokwari | reverse complement strand
CGATTTAGATTCCTTCTTTTTTGGTATATTACCAAACTGTTTAATCTTTATTTTTTAAAACGATGACACACCTGGTATGTCGTCTTATACATGGATCCTAACTCTATCATTAAAATCTTATTTTAATATGTTCACATCTGTTTACACTAATTTATATTTATAACTATTATATTAACTTCTATATTTATAATTTCTACACTATAAACTCTTTATATCAGTTCATCATCAAACCATATCGACTTTCTATGACCCTTCAAGAAGAAAGATGTACAATTTTCGTAATTTCAAATATTAAATCATTCTATTTTATTTAGAGTCATTCTATTTAGACTTGATTTTACGCGTTCTTATTCTATTATTATTATTTTCAAGATGTAAAGGTTCCGATGTATATATCTCCCCCTTTCTTCTGACTTTGTGGTCCTAATAAACGATGATATCAACTTTTTATCCATGTGTTGTTTTCTAGTTTTACACACGACAGACTAAAATTCCCTGTAAATCGAATCTGAATTACAGTAAACCTTATTTCATGAAAAGATTCGTTAATAAACACAAACACGTGATACATCAGCTGTTGATAGCGACAAAACTCTTCAATTTTTAATTTTAGTTATATTTTTTCACCAATAATATAACTAAACAAAGTCTATACAAAAAATAATGAAAGTACCATTAAAATTCTTAGAAATATTTTAATTACATCACTGAAATTGACAGTTTAAATGAGACCGGATATTTAATTTATTAAAATTTAATAAATAATTTGAAAGAAATAAGAAGGAACTATTTAAACGAATTAGGAACAAGTAAAATTTTAATCTCTTAATTTCTGTCTTTACCATATTGTATTATCATCGAAATAGTAAATGCATTAGACAATTTCAAAACCTACATAGTATTCATCAGTTTTGACTAATTTCTGTAGGGAAATCATTTTAAAAAGACATCTTCACTTCAACATTTAAAGTTTAAGTTTAGGATTCCAAAACTCTACGATTGATGCATTTTCTGCTTTTCTTTCTTTGGTATGCTGTCTAGAATAGTTTTTCCTTATTATTTTTCTTGTCTATCACACAAGTAATATCTTTTTCTTCCAGAGAATCGAAAATAATAAGTTGTAAGGCGTGCAACCAGTAATTATCACATAACTCCGAGTTGCATTTAATATATGAAAAGTATTTAGTAGATGTTTAAAATCTCTTTAACCAACCTAGAGATATATTCATGTGCTCGATCAGTGTAACTATTATAAAAGGTTGAACATTAATTAAGATGCGGTTAGTGCCAAGTATCATATACTCATCAATTTTAAGGAAATAAAATCTAGTTTTGAAATTATCTTCCAGCTTTCACGTCATTGAAATATTTCCTTTATGACTAAATATCTGATAATATGCCTTTCAAAAGAAAAATTCACATTTTATCAACGACCAAATTTAACTTCAAAAAGCGTGAAAATGAAAATGTCGTTAGAGTTACTCAATTGCATGCTGTTAATTTCGCAATAAATGTCTCTATGTTCATTATAATTATTACTTTATTATCCAAGTTTGGATGATTTGTTCAGAATCTGATTTGTAAATATTTTCCATGTATTTTATTTCATCTCAGAGGCATTATATATTTATATGTCCAAATGAAAGCTCCGTAAGTGTTAGTTCAAATTTGAAGTGTTTTGATTTATTTTCGTGTTGCACAACTGTTCATCATTTCATTCCATTCGTACACACTATGTGCCTTAGATTTTTTTGAGTTTATTTTATCGATAATTTCTTAAAATAAATTTTTCGAAAATAAATGTGCTATTCAAAGTGTTTATTTTAATTTAAATTTCAATTGATATATGATTGGAATTATAATATTATTTAAAATTTCAATAATAAAAATCATAATCTCTTTAATTAAAAAAAAATAATTTAAATTTATTCATAAAATAACTTTAGAATTATATTGCAATTTAATAATCTAATTAATGATTAAATAACTTCAAATATGATTAAAAATAGATTTAATAATAATAATAAAGAATGTAATGTTAAGTTTCAATCTTTCAGTTTTTACTTCTGTTAATAATAAGACTTTTAATAACGGAACATTTATTTACAACAATTAGGATGTTATATATAATCTTATTTCTGATGACGCAATCACATCGTGGGAGGTTCATTGGTTAGTTGTGCAATCACTAATCACATTTACGATTCTCCCTTACAACTTCAATGACTCCAACAAATTTATTACACTTAGCCGATTCCGAGTTGTCTCCATATCCCGAATTTAGTCTTCGAATCTTGCCCTCAATCAAATTTTATTATTTATTATTATTAATTTAATTTAATTGTATTACTGATATCAAATGTTTGAAATCCGGTTCAGCAAAAAATATATTGAAGAATTCATTAGCCCTATTATTGATAAGACTCAGATAAAAGCTATTTAAAACATATCATCGTTTGCCTGAAAACTTCTAAATATATACGAATAAGATTATCAAACTCTTGATAATAATTACCTTTATAAATAAACGTTTTTTGAGATTCAAGAATAAAATTTAAAAAACATAAATTATCGATTACAATGGAAATGTTTCTACAAAGTTTCAAACCATACGAGTATCATCGAATCTAATTAAATATTCCATCCGTAAAGCTGAACAAGCTTAAAGTAATTTCGAATGAAAACAATTTTGATTTAAAATTACTAAATATTGTTGCTGAAATGATATTCTTCGTGCAATGGATAATTTTGTAGTTTGCATCTAATAATCTGAAACTCGCAAAATTTGTGAGTCAGAAATTGTGTGCCATCAACTAATTGTTTAAACTATTATCGAAGAATTTCTTAAGCAGCGTTATTAAAGTCAATTAGTTTCCTACTGTTTAGAAAAACGTCATTTTATTCTATTTTTAAATTTCATGTATTTGTTCATTTTCTGATTAATTAATATTTACAATTTTAGCGTTTTTTCCCAAAAATTTCACCATTTCTCATGGTTTTTTAGTTTGACTTTCCACTGCGAATTATTACATCAATTACTGAAAAATGATATATTTTTTTATCAACTGTTTTATTTATTAAATAATTTTGTCGAATTCTTATCGCAGTCTTTCATTTGAATCATAATACTGTATATTACATTTTTTATTTTCCACATAAAATCTTATAACAAATATTTTTGATCAAGATTTGGGTATGAATTTACTAAATTGAAACTATATTATAGATATGAAATTATTTTATAGATCGGCATTTCATTGATTTCCCATAATCAAAAATGATAGTCAGAGTAAAAATTAATTAAGCGACTAGACAAGGACATCAATCAAATTACAGGTAATATTGGAATTTTATGGTATTCATTTTTACAATTAATTGTTTTTCAATGAGCAATTCGTTTACCAAATCAATTTTTTACAGTGAACCATCTAATTTTATTACATGAAGTTATTATTATAATCATTTTAATAAGTATTGAGAAACCTAAATCAAGATTGATAAACCGGGGTTGTCTCTTGAATATCGATTGTAAGAATTTTCGGCTAAAGTTAAGCAAAGGTTCTAAAATGAAATTTTAGATATGTTAAGTGTTTTACAAAATTCTATATAGTTTATTTAATTATATTCGTTAAAAACATTTTGAATTTTTTATTTAAGTACTTAATAAGAAACTTAGTTGTTTGAAATCAAATATTAAATAGACTAGAAATAAAAAATCTGCTAAAATTTGATTATTTAAAAAAATGAAAAAATTAGGTCGAATTGCAATTTATTGAAAATTAGCGAAGACCCCTTCTTTTAACATTATAAGTAAATTGAGAGATATTTTTAACTTTTACAATTATTTTATAAAAATAAGCAATGATATCATTAAACATGTCTGTAACTCGATTTATAATTATAAAAATTAAAATTTAAAAACTCAAATAATCATATAGAAATGTTGTGATTAGAATGGAAACTTAGTTATAAAACTATGTTTTTCACTATTAGACATCTTAAAAAAATGTGATATTAGCTAAATTAAATGAATAAATCAAACATAGCAGTTATATATAAAATTAAGTTATAAAATTACATCATACGAAAAAATTCATTATAACGAAAGTAGATCAAAGAACCTTTTTTCTTAACTTAAGCCGAATTTTCTATCAAAAATGATTTATACGTATCTTAGTTCAATATAATATATGGTTGAATATTCATATGTGTGCTAAGGGCTGGTAGGGTTATTTTTGAATTTGAATTAAAACTGAATTGCCATTATTGCAAACCATTTTGATAATATATAACCTAAGTTAAAATCGAGTATTCAATTATGATATAATTTCCATTAATCTAAGTTGCAAATATGCTTTTATAAAAAAGAATAATTATCATTTAATAACTATACTTTGTTACAAAACTATACTTCCTTTACTTTGTCCTTATCTTGCTTCTTCACCACATAATTGATGTTTCACTGAACCTGACGCAATATGGGAAATATACAAAGATAAAAGGGGAAAATAGTTTTTGCTATTGATTGCGAAATTACATGAAATAAAAGCAGAGAATTTTTTCAAAAATAATTTGGATTATTTTATATAATTATTTAAATATATTTATTTCTAGTATTAGTGATTTGGAATAAGATTGTCGACAAAATAGTTTAGACATTTTTCGAAAAATAATGTTTTACGAAAAGCATAAGAAAGATATTGCATACAAAAGCGATTATAACAATGAATTCTTTTATTTTGACCATTTCAAATAATGACAACAGCGGCGGGATGGTTTGTTAAAGATTTTTATTAATATTTTAATAAACCTACTACTATGGTACAAACAATAGATCTCAGCGATCCTCTTTATTGGGTTTTTGAAAGATCAAATAAATAATAAAGACGTAGCTATACCAGTTCTAAATTCTTCAATTTTTTAAAACGGGCCTTTAAGAATTTTTATGAGTTATTTTAGATATGCATGGAAACCAGCTCAAACCAGTGACCGTAAACTTAAGAAGACTATATACAAAACATAGAACCAGTCAAATTTTTGCTGTTGGGGAAGAAGTTTTAGTGAAGATGTAGCCATATAAGATAACGAAGAACAAATACTGTTACGAAGGTCCTCATAGACTTTGAAAAGTCAAATTAAAGTGTTTCTTGATTAAGCGGTTGAGGACCACCTCAAAAAATAATGGAGGACGAAAAATAAATGATATCTGAAAGTCGTGTTTTCTTAATTGAAGAAAAAAGGTAAATTCTTTTGTTTTAATTTTAGAAATAAAACAAACGTGACAAAACATTCTAAAATTTTGCTTGTTTGGTAAAAACAACATTCTTATTGATATATACTTTTAATAAACAAAACAAACTGAAATAGCGTTTTCTTTATGTTAGTATTGGGCCCAAAAATAAATAAATGTACATGTAAAAATAAAAAAATAAAAATTATTATATAATGAGAAAGTAAATAATCACGGTTAGAAATAATTAATAAATTAATAATAAATGCAAGAAATGAAATAAAATAAAATTTGCAACAATTTCCAAAAATTGGAATATACGAACAGTATTTGCATGTAGACGAGATGTGTGTCATTAACATAAGCATATAAATAACGAGATAATTCTTTACTTTCGCCATTTCAATGAAACTATTAAAAGGTAGGATGATTATTGTTAGAGTGTCCAACCTTGCAGCAAGTGTAATCGTAAATGAGTAGTATATTGTATTAGCGATGTGCTAATTAATAACCTTATAGTACTTAGTGTGATATTCACCAGGACTAAATTTTGATCTAAAGTATTCAGAACAAGTACAGGGATTTGATCCTAGTTTTATCAACTTAGCGTTATCGGGATCTATATCCTTGTAATATTGATAATCGGTGCATATGGTAGTTAAAATATATCATAATCAGAAAGACGTACTTTTTCTTACTCAGTGCGTACAGGAATAAGTTTAGGAGTTGGATTACGTAGTTAGAATGAGCCGGTAAGTTCGAGTAGTTTTAAACTTAACATTAAAGGAATTTTTTAAAATTTTAGCTGTCAAAAGAATAAGATATTGCTACAATATTAAGTCGCTCGAAGATAGATTAGTAAGATATCATTGATCAAAACACAAAAAAGACACGTTCATAAATTTAAAGCGCGTCCACCATTTTGAAGGTTGATTTAGCGGTTTTGATTTGGATTTATGGTAAATTTTACCCAATACTCCACAGTATGGATAAATAAAATGAAAATATTTGAAAATATTAAATTAAAACAAGGAATTTTTGTAAAAAATTTTCACCAAATCATTTGATAAAAACTGAAAATTCAGTGAATTTACTTTTATTACAAAATTTTGGAGAAAAATCTCAAATTAAATGAAAAAATTCGTTTTTCTATCCTGTAATGTTGTGAGATTTTAAAAGCACTAATATGAAATTGAAGTTAATCCGGATTAAAAATCTGAAAGGTTCATTTATATGTTGAGGTTAATTTTTAAAACATTCGAGTTTAGTTCTTCACTAAACGAAATCAAACGGTAAAAATAGTTAAAGATTATTAGTATAGTTTGACAAACATAAATAAATAAAATTATTCTATTTTTAGCTGATCATATATATTTTAATTAAATCCTAATAATAAAAATATGAATTTTATTATCGATAATGAAAGCAAAAATCCAACGATTCTAAAAGTCACTGACAGATCAGTGTGGTCCAAAATCATAATTATCATTAAAATTTACAGAGCAATTAAGATGGGATAACATAATGTTTCCTTTTCATTAACAGTCCAAAGAAAACAAATTGCTAAAGTATATTTAATTTTAAAACTTACGACAGAAAATACCATAATAACAATTCAATTAAAAAAGAAAAATTTCTTTTTCATGTTAAAATTCACCACTGAATTAATCTCTCTCTCTTTTTAATATTTAAAATTAAAGTAGTTTTCATATTCGACAACATTTCTGACCCATACTATAGTGCTATGTAAAATTATGAAAACATCTGTCTGTCATTTTTCTCGGCGTTGTCGTAGTTTTTGACCTCACTGGCAAATGACAAATGGGAAAACATTATCGAAATACACTTTAATAATCGAAATAATTCTGAAGCATAAAATATATGGGTTTTCGTATATAAAATTCTGTTGATTGAATGAAGCAATACAAGAAATTATGTTGCCTGTTTCAGTTGCATTGGCTTTTCTAAAATAATTATCAATGGAAACATCATATCATTTAGATTAATCGGTATTCGCTTTTCTGAATTTAAAAAAATAGGAAAAAAATTTAAAGAAAACTTTTTCTGGCTGCTTATGCACTGAGCTTTGATTTTAGTGGTTTAATTGTACGAAACATTGTAAAGATTTTCTGTTAAATATCTTTTTTTGCTTGAAAGAATCTCGTAGATTATCAATAAAATTTCTAAAAAATTTGTTCAGTTTGATTGCTCACAATTTCAAAGACCTCTTATCGTAATCTGACTTCAAATTCTAATTAAAGTTCATATTGAAACCTTATTTATTTAAATGAACAATAAGCGCTTTGTTTTACGAAGATTTATTTTATTGAACACAAATTTACAAGCTTTGAACATAAATGGATCAAATCATTATAAAAGATCAAGCATAAATTAAACGAAGACGTTGGTTCAGTAGTTAGTTCATTACTAACAAATCTTCTGTATAACGTGTGGTTTCTACCAATTACAGTTAACTCATTACTGACTAATATCTAATTTTCAAGCTTCTTTTCATGCTCAGCTTACAAAACTCTCGATTTGATCAAAGTATTTATACGATTCATTGTGGTATCTCGTCTTGAGAAAATCGATATAATAAAAGTTTTCTCGTAGATGTCTTCTGTTAATAACTTCGTATTTTTCATGTCGAACCAATCAGTTATTTGAAGGACAATATTTTTCAATATCAAGGAATAATTTCAATTTCTTCAACAATCGAAATATTATATAATTTATGTCCCTAACCAGGTCATTTTCTCATGGTCTAGTTATTTCACTCGCAATGAATATTGATCAATTGTTGCTAATCGAAATGCATTTCAATAATGATATGATTTTTCTGGAATTTATCGTAATCACATATTATTGTTTATTAATTTCTTTTAATTCTAACAAATTTCCAATACTATTCCCGGCCTGATTATCAACATAAGTATCAAAACGTCTTTGATAAGGGACGATTTGTATAATATTATTGAAAATGATTTTAAAAATTTTCAATTATTTATTTAAATAATTGGTAAAATAAATGGTTTTGTTTTTTAAAAGTTTGAGATAATAAAATCAATAATATTAAATCAATAAATTATAATTAAAAAACAAAATGTGAACGTCCACAAATCTAATAATAAAGGTAAAAGGAGTGAAATGTGTGAGTAGAAATTTTGTTGGATATTCTCACTTAAACACTCTCCAACACTCATTTATTGCAACAAAAAGAAAACGGGTACGAGATCCATGCAAACAATATAATCAATGGTAAGAGACCTACACACGCCTACAGGTTTATTCAGCTTCTCATAATATTTTTTATGTTTTCGCCGAACTCGACCAAATAATTTTGACATCAGAGGTTTAAAATAAAAAAAAATTGAAGCCAATTAGTCAACTCTGAAAATTGCAATGATCAGAAAATGCAATAAATGAAATGATTTGTCAAATAATCATCGATCAGTGAAACAAGCTAATTATTTATTTGACTTTCAATTATAGCTCGGTTTCGTATTTCACTATTGACTATAATGATTTCTCATATTCTCCCAAGGTGTTTTCCATCGTATTTTAAATAAAATACTGTGGAAAATTTTCGTTTATTTTTGTTTGAATCTTTTGATAAAAATATTGAAATGACTCCCGCTAGGAAGAAAATTTGAACAATACCTGAAGTTTCGTAGTTCTTCTTTCTGTTTTCTATTGTTCTTAGAAAAGATAATTAGAGCTTAATTAGACAGAGAATTGTAAATAATAATAATAATTGTATATAATAATAATGATAATGATAATGATGGTAATGATAATAATAATGAGATGAGTATTTAGGTTATAATAATAATTATTATTATAATAGTAATAATAATTATGATAATAATAATGAGAAATGTATTACGATAATAATTTTAGCAATAGTGAAGTTATAACAGTAATAATAATGATATAATTATAATTTTTCATTATATAATAATCGAAACATTTAAAAACTTTTGATTTCTATTTTGAGAACAAAATATAATTTTATTGAGCTCCTTTTTCAATTAAGAGAATCAATCATCAAAACACAGACTATGAGAAAAAATGAAATTATGGCTAATTTTCGTTACATCAAAAATTAATTTAAGGTGTCCTACAATTCAAAGATAATTTATACGAACTTTTTAAACTAGAAGTAGGCATTATATTTACACATCGGTCATGTATATATGCTAAAATTCTGGAGACAAGCCAAAAATGATAGATTAAATAAAATCCGTACGGCATTTCTAATTTATTTTTAAAATATATAGAAGAGATTTAGGGAAGATATTTGTAGGGATTGAGATAATTGATTGCCTTCTGCAAAATATGCAAGCGCGGATAATATCAAAGAATTATAATATTTATGATTATGTCTCATCTTGAAGCTTAATATTGTTTAAATACCGCGCTTTAATGTCTTGTAATCAGAAGCTTTATGATTGCCGGGAGAATAAAAGAAGTGTTGAGATTATAAATTGTGGTAAATGATGAAAATTGAGAATGTATTTCATTTATTATTTATAACAAACTAATTTGACACAAGTTTGTTTTCCTAATTATTATTATAATAATGCTTCTTTGTGATCACAAATCAATATCTGATAACGAGAATAATTAAAAATTTTCTGTTATTTAAAGCTTAACTTATTTTCACCATTTTAGATTTGCAGAAATTATATTTTTCTATCTTAGTTCGAATATTAGATTATATAATTAATTAATATTATAACGGGAAGTGGTAATTTTACTTTGAAAATATCGATAGCTTGAATTTAATATTTATCTGCTTGTTTCGAGTTTATTCCACACAAATATAGAATTTTTTTCAATATTAACAAATACAAAATACGGAAAATCCATGACTATATTTTCACATTCCGTCTTACTTCATATACCATACTAGACCACCCTCCCCAAACGCTTTGTAGTGAGTGTAAAAGAATTAGTCATAAATCCGAATCAACCAATGAGCGAATTATCAAACATTTTATTCGATGTCAAATCCTATAGTAGTGACAAAAAGTGACAACGAAACTGGTCTATCGATGGACCACCTGTTGAAATTGCTATTAGTTTAATCACGTGACATCTTAAATCGTTACAAGTGAAAAATATTTGACTTTAATATGTATTAATCGATTATAATATAAATCACGTGTGATAATTCCTTTGAGTTTACATACTGAATCTATATATTTGATAACAGTGTCTTTTGAAATGAGAAAAACTTGTTAAGTAAATTGGTGAATGATGGAAACAAGTTGTGATTATTGGAATATTTGGAATGTTTCTTTCAATATATTTAAATGAAATGAGAAATCGATAATCAAAACAAAACTGGATAAACATTGGAAATTCCCCCTGAGCATCGAACGCTCATTTATCAAATCAATGTTTGCATGTAAATGTTAAGAGGTGATTTATCGACGAATCTCTAATTCTTTATTAGAAAAATGTCACATTGAAATCAAATAAGTTTAACGTAGCGGGAGATTAAGATTTATTGTTTATCAAATTTATTATCAAAGCGAGACGTAATCGTTTGAACGTGATTGACGAGATAACTTGTCTGATTAATGAAATAATTATTTACAATGACAGAATATCGATTTTATTTATCATTATTACTTGTTATTATCAAAAAATTATTCTTAATATAATTAAGATTATGATTATAATTATTGTTATTATTTATATTATTATTTTTATATTTATTATTAATGGCGTTTTATAATAATTACAATCTTTGTCATAATAATGCTCAGTTTGATTGAGTAGCCCAGCATCCCAATTTATCTAAATCCTGATTAAAAATGATGCTGCAATAATAGGATTAATACATATTAATGATGTAAATCTTGAACAAGAGACCATGTTCTCTTAATGAGCCTAATTCGTAATTATTTTTAAAACGGGTTTCTTGATACTTTCCATGGATCAAGGCACTAATTTCTCTTTCTGTCTTCAAGAAATTGTAAATAAATTTATTTAATTCTAATTTTTCCTTGAAACTCGGGGAAACATAAAAAATAACTCATAATTTTATAAATTTATTAAATATATGTAGTGGTGTGATATTTTGTGGTAGCTATAAGTGGTCCTAGAAGGTTTCAGTAACTCGTATCAAGATGATGTAACCGGAAAATTAACTGAAATATATAGAGATTTAAAGCTATGTAAATTGATTATTGCAATAAGGATTGCTTGTCCCGCTGCACCAAATTCGTTGGTACTTAACTCACGTAATATGAACACTATTATTCAATAGGTGTAGAGAATAATAATAATACTGCCATTATCAATAAGATTTATTTAGGAAATCAAAAATTGAACAAGATTCAAAAGAACAATAAAAATTGGAAAAATCTGCATGCCTTACTCAAGTAGATACCTGCTAGATATCCACACGGTGGTTATCGGGAAGCCCAAATAGAGGCAACTGTAAATTAAATCAATTTATGATTTAATAAAAGTTATGACACTGCTTTTAAATATAGTTTGAAATTTACTCACTCTCAAAATCTCTTTTGTCAGTAGTTCCTCGTTATAATTTTCGATTCGATCTCTATATTTATTATGATTATGATTATTATCTTTATGGTTGATCTCATTTACTTTAATATTTGTTATCATTTAATTATCTTTATTTAATCTTTGTTGCCTATTTTAAGTCATTCCTATTTACAATTTACAAGATCAGAATTATGCAAAGAAATAATTTTTGTATACTGTTATTTTGAATATTCATTACATAAGCACACCAATAGCAGAAGCAAAAAAAGCTATCTAAAGTTCAAAAGGTTCGATTAATAATATCAGAATTTAATTGTCAGATATATGATTTAATTGCTTAAATATTTTTGGAATCATATTTGAGCTTGAAGAATGGAATTTTTAAATAGGATCGGATAATTGTTGGTATTTGATTTAGTTGATGTTGGGTTGGGTATTAGATCAGGTAGGGATTGATTGAATATTATTTGCTAAGGAATTAAAATTTCAAATAATAAATTTATTATTATTATTATTATTTATTTTGTTATCATTAATTTTGGGTTTCAAAACAGTGTATGAAACTTGTTATCTTGTCTATCTGACTGGTCTCTAATATCAGGTTTCCACTAAGGTAAAGCACTAAAGTAGGTTTTTACAAATAAAGTAACACTCCAATTATTGATCATTTCGGAAAGCGGGCAGCATACATTATAAGCTGAACTACGCTGTCTCATTCATACAACCATCATCGGAATTTTTTGTTCGGTTTCGCAAAGAACCATCAGGCAATTTCAAAATTCTGCCAGAGCACCTGTCGATGTAAAATATTTGTCACTATGCTATAAACCAGCACAATTATCAAACTGGTGTTCTGATTAATGTACTGTATCTTAGAATCGAGGATAATACATATTAACACGATTGAATGATACTGCACTTCGCACTATTGACATTACATAAAACTCTCATCAAGCACTGGTCTTCAAATGCCAGGCACAACTAAAGCGAAAGTCATCTTTTCATTGCATTACAGAAGGCATTATTCAACTTTTTATCGTCTTTCTCAGTAGTCTATACGAGCAATTCTCCAAAATAAACCATATCATCAATTTCAATAAAATTGATCCTGAATTTCAAAACTTTGACTCTTCCCAACTTTTACACTAATTAGAATACGATATTATCTGTGATAAATCCAATCCTTAATGACAATCAATCAAATCAATTTTTCCGTTCCTCTTTTACCGAACATTTGCAGTTCGGTATTTTGACTTGACTCTAAACCTAATTTTGAAGTGAATCATCCCAAATCTTGTTTTGGTGTTTCCAAGTGATAATTTAACCACTTCACTATGCTTTGTTTCATTTTCGTCGAAAATGTATTCTGTTACAGAATTATATGCTTTTTTAATCGAATATATTTCAATAAGTGATCAATTCCTTAAATAATGATTAAAATCAAGTTATGTCTTAAGAAAATTTTTAAAAATATCATCTCCGTATTGTGATATAATACTCTTCATAAGGCACGGTTACAACTACTATTTGTGTACTGTATAAAATAAATTTATTAATAACCTTCACGGCTTCAACTGACTCATATGAAATGCTATAAACATAACATTTGACTCTGCCTTCATTTTGAAAGGCGAGATAAGAATATTTCGCTCATCCTTACATACTACTTTCTATGACAAACTGTGGATGTGTGTTTGTAGTCTATTTATAAATTCATACTGCCAATAGCACCAAGAATTTGTTCAAAATTACCACTTTCTGAATTTTACAAGTATTTATTAAATTGAACAAATTGTAATGACTCGTGATCCTTTTGATTTTTAAAATTTCTTAGATAGTCACCTGACTTTAATATTATTTATTATTTTTCGCAATTATAACTTAAATTAATAACAAATTAGTTGGCTAAATGATAATAATAATATTTATCAGTATAGTAATATTTATCATTTGAGATTGATTTTATTAATATAAATATTATTGTAAATAAACTTAAAATAATATTATTATAAATTAAAAAATCAAATAACAAGAATAAAAAGAGACTCCAAAGATTTAGAAGTTAAAAACTACAATTTAAATCTAATATGGAAATAAAATTTATAATAAAATCTATTTTAAGATAGTTGATGACGTTATTATTGAATTCTAATATTAGTCATCAGAATCAATTTACGTCACTCGGGATTGACAATTTATAAATTGATTTTGGCGGATTTGATGAAATGCAATTTGTTTGTATTACGAGTGAGAAATTTAAGAGACAATTTTTTATCGTTTTATTTCACTTAAGAATCGAAAAAATCTTTCACGAATCGTTTCATTTATTATACGGGAGGAAGTTAAACAAACTCAGTAGTTTTTAAATTGTTGATGAAATAGAAAAATTATAACCTTTCATATTTTCTTTTGCTTTAATTAACGGGACGAATTATTGTTTATCGGATTTATTAATAAGTCAAACAATTTTTCTTAATAATAGGTTTTTGATTCGTTTTTACAAGGGGATAAGGTATTAATTGTTGTAATGACACATGGAGTAGTAAGAAGTGAATAATAATAGTAATAATAATAATAATAATAATAAAAATATTATTAATAATAATATTATTTGTGAGGCTTTAAACTTAAATTAAATAATTTTAAAATTAAAATTAAAAAATTAAAAATTAAAATTGAATTAT
>JBBMOY011458087.1:0-14458 GCA_037951405.1 Platydemus manokwari | reverse complement strand
GTTAAGTAGTTTTTAAAAAATTTTGATTTAAAGTTCAATATATAAAAATCGGACATTTCATATGGGACAACCTAATAGTATAAGTGCAGAAAAAACATTTAATCTAGTCATTTCACAGAACCACTAGAATTAGTATAGGTTTTTTATAAAAATTATGTTTAACCATAAAATTATTATTTTGTACTGGTCGCGAAAGTTAGAATATTTTATAGAGAACAAAGTTGGAAAAAAAATAAAAGGTATTTATCATGCCTGTTATTCAGAATAGCAATATGACTATGAGATAATTTTACGCCGTTATCATAATTTACCATTAAGAATTTTGTCCTATTTTTTCACATTATAAAAATATAATTATTGATCGATTATCAATATTTCTGAACAAAACTATATTCTTATTTCAATAAAAATACACGCATTTGAAAATTGAGATTTACTTTAATGAGAAAAAAAGTTTAATATAGGAATCATATTATGCGATAGAGTGTATGAACCAATAATATTGTGAAAAGGAATTTAAGTTAAAGGCGAATTGTTAAATACCAGATGATTGTAAAAGTTGCATGATTAGTCGATATGTACTTGGAAGCCTTGGAATTATAAGACACCACCTTTTATAAAGGCTTGAATGAATAGTAACATTCGCTTAATATTAACAGTTTTTATTTTGTTATATTTTTAATATTTTAAATATTATTATTGTGCGGATTTAATAAATTAAATATAAAAACTTCTGTAAGTTGATATTAAAAGATATTAATTTGTTTATATAATTGTATATAATATATAATTTGGTGTCGTTATTTTTCAGTTCGTTTCTAACACGCGTATTATAAAATAATAGCGTTTTATCATTGTTAAATCCGAGTACTACAATCTTAATACAAGTAGTAATTTAGCTCTAATCTTTCATGTCTTTACATAAAACATTTGCTAAATGTTAATAACAGAAAATCTTAAAACAAAACAAACTTGGAATATCAAAGTCATCAACTTTCTCGTTTCCATTTCTTTTTCGCTACGTCTGCTCCATATATCGCTTACAAGCTCTACGGCAGGATAATTGTGTTTCAGATGGACTGACTTCACACCTTTTCTTTCATTTTGTACACACGATTTTGAAATTGTATCCCTTATCACTATTCATAATGTCAATTCAAAATATTATATTTTATTTATTATACTATCATTGCCTCCTAAAATCGAAAAATAATCTTTTCCCATTAGACCCAACATGAAATAATATTCTGGCATTGTATCTGGATTTACAAAACCAATGGTGTTTGTAAAATAACGAAAAAACATTGTATCTGATGTTTTCGGCTTTAAACTAGTTGAGTTAACCAATCTCCAATTATTACTACTCATGAATCTGATGAGGCATAGAACAAGATATCTTGCATCCAGACTCTCTTCATCTGTATTTAAGTATTAACCAAATCTGTATAACTAGTATTTAACCAGAACATGACCACGGGTTTCCCTTCAGTTTTATAGACCAACAATTGGCAATATTTTCAATCTCTGTATTCTGAATACCTCTTTTCCAACTTGTACGTATGCATTCAGTAATAGGATTTTGCAACTCATTAGGTAAATCGATAAACTGCAATCTAATTAACAATATAATACAAATTGATTTATTAAAATAAAACAAATATAAAATATTATTGTGAAAATAATTAATCATTCGTTTGTACATTTTATATCTTTTAAAGTGTAAATTTAAAACAATGAATATATAAACAATTTTTTTGAAATAATAACTTGTTTGAATAATTGTAATTAAAAAAATATAATTTAGCGCCTTGACTTTAGAGGTCGTTATCAAAGTGTTCTTTATTAAATATTATCGGGTTAAGGCAAGTCATGCATTTTTATTCGATTATGAGAATGTTTATGGTACAAAAGTATAGAAGTCGAGGTACATACAGAAAGATGAAAAGAAGTTACAAAGAAGATTCTAGGATAATTTGGTGTCTTAACTATTCATCTAGATTTCAATTTCTTTATAAAATAATAGTCGCTTACATCACAGGTAGTAATTTTGCTACTAGTGTCAACCTTATAAAATCTATAATTGACCATTATAGCACAATTAAAATATATTTTTTGTAAATCAATGGAATGAACAAAATCTTATATGGTACGATTAGCCCTATGTGGGGCAAGACGGTATTCTGTGACCACTTAACCATTACAGAGTTTGAATTAATCAACAAAGACAAAACTGATACTTTACCGACTTTCAACAAAAAATACATGAACGAGAGAGAATGCCGTAAATGTCTGTTCACAATGGAATCACAGACACATATTTTCACAAAGTGTAAACTATCTAACTCGTTTGTAACTTTTAGGCACAATGAAGTTATGGAGATTGTAGCAAAGTGTGTGGAATAGCATACTGATTATAGAATCTTTATAGATCAGAAATGTCTCTTTTGCCAATTCCAACCTCCAAGTGGACTTGCAAATGGTGACATCATATTAATTGACATCAAATACCCCATGGGCGAGCCAAAGCTAATCGATGAGACAAATCAGAAAAATCTCGTCAAGTACGACACTCTCATAAAAGAAATCAAAAAGAACAAGAGCTTCATACTTTGATCGTGGGTGTGCTCGAAACATGGGTTAAATCAAATGATGGAATTCTACGAAAATTGGGACTTAGCTAGCAAATCACCCACAAACTAATGATGAAATACATAAAGTCAAATATCAACACGTCGTATCTCCAGTGGCATTTTCGTACTGGCAAAATGAACGCATACTGTTCCAAATAAACGAGAACAAGGTGTGAAGACTATTCAAGGTTGGACTTTGATTCTGAGGACGATAGATGAACAATCAATCAATTACCGGACGTAGCCAAGAGAAATGTGATAATAGGTTCAATCGCAAGAGAGAATCTATGTTATAAGTCCTGATTTATCACTATTAACTAATAATTATTATCTTAAATAGATATTATTTTTTAGTTTTTTTATTAATCCATTCTCAAAAAATTGGACCCTGAGGTAAAAATTTGGAAAGAATTTGTAATAAATAAATAAATAATAAAACCAGGTCTCTCTAAAACTTAATTAAATCAGATAGAAAATAATTATTAACAAATTTAGGAAAACTCAATACCTGTCATATTGGCTCAGTCCAATGACACAGAATTTGTTTGAACCCGTATCCATAGTTTTTGTGAAAGAATTGTCTATTTTACTAAAGAACCAAGTTGACAGAGACCTTTCATACGTAAGAGTAGATGAACAGAGTAAACTCCATCCGGAATGATAGAAAATTTCATGGAATTGACAAAACATTCGTTTTAATTTCAATGAATTGGTATCTGAGTCAGAATGATGCAACATCGATGTATGAGGTTTGAATTTATGAACAATTGGACCATATATTTTGATCTATAAAGGCAATTAAGCTCTTGGGAAATGAAGAGATAAATTATAAATATGATAACAACGAACTAACGAATACATATTCAATGAAATTTAAAACTACATGAGTATATTTTAACGTTAGGTCACATTGTGGTAAATATATTTTTATTATTAATATTATTGGATTACGATTTTTAAAAAATATCATCTTTCCAAGTATTCGTCAGTGCTTAATGGATGTCATTTCTCCTGATATTTCTAACAATTTTCATTGACGAATAATTTCTAATATTAAATATTTATTTAATCCATTTGGTCATTATTAAATTATTATTGATTTAATTTATTTCGTGATAGTCCAATTGCTATTGATTTCAAACATATTTTGACATATTGAATTTACTTATTAAATTAATTTCCCTTTTATTAGCTGCTAAGACCTCTTCGCTTTTAAGGTTAAAATCAAAACTCATAATTCGCAATGTGTAAATATATATTTCGTATTAAATATTATTTAAACAAATATTCTATCTTTAAATATTTTAACACATGTCGATTTTTTAAATGAGAGATTACAATAAATGTCTGAACAAGATACCTAAATTTTTATAATATATAATATTATAAAAATTTTATAAATTATTGATTTTAATTTTTTTTATTAAAAAAATTAAATTATTAAAAAAATTAAATTATTAAAAAATCACTTATGATTGTAAAATAATTCAATTTTAATTTTTAATTTTTTAATTTCAATTTCAAAATTATTTAATTTAGGTTTAAAGCCTCACACCTTTTTTTGATGGTCATGTTTATAAGTGCACTGAATTCAGTGACGATTTATACAATCGATTTTGTAATATCAATCAATAAAGTAGAAAACTCCACAAATCATCTCTGTAATAACATATCATACAAAGAAGTTTTCTCTTTATTATCTTTTTAGTTATCTTTTCTAATTTATTGCATCTAATTTTCTGAACAATGAACAAACCAGTGTGATTCTTGACGTTAATAAATAGTCAATACTTCTCGAATATTTTGATTAAAAGAATTTACAGTATGCTGAAGTCTTGAATTTCACACACATTTAGATAACCACTGAGAAATTTGAAAATGTTTTTTAATAGAAGATTGTCAAAAATGAAATTTGCAGTTAACAATATTTTCAGCTTTAACACCCTAATATTTCACACACGCTTAATATTTTACCGCTTTGATTTTTTACTAGTCTCGCCAATTTAAAGTAATCATTATGAGTCATCAAAAATTGGATTGTCAGCAATTCACACTATCATGAAGTATGAGTTCTCACTTGGAATTACAGCATCGCAAATTACGCGAAACATTAATAGTATATTTAGTTCCAATATTATTGATCAGCAGATAGTGTCATATTAATTCGCTAAATTTCGAATAGGCCACAAACAAAGATCAATAATGACGAACTAAAGGTCACTGCTTCATCTGTCTGCTTCATCATCAGGGTGCCTATGAATTATCTTTAAAGGTTGTAGTTATGAAACAAACAATATTAACTCATTTAACTCAAATCAGTGAAATGAAAAAATTGGACTAGAGAGTTTCGTATAAACTATGTGAAAAAAAGAAACAAATTTGTTTAAAAGTGGGTTATAATTTGATTTTTCATCACAAGCCTGACCCCTTTTTGAAACGAATTGTCGCATGTAATAAGAAATTTATTCAGTACGGAATTTCAAAAGTTCAACACAGTGATTGGACTTCGTTGAACCATTAAAATTCAGCCGAAGGTGAGTGTTTGGTTATCTAGCAAATATGTATTATGAATTCATGAAACATGACTCATCGATTACTACATGTATGTTGCGACCAACTAGATGAAATGATTAAAAATCCTTAAAGAACAACATTGCTCAACAGATTGACTCCTATCTTTATGTATGCTAACTGTTGCAAAGTACAATAAAATTGAGTATAAACTTTCTAATCTTTCTTCATACTCAGCAGACTTAGCCCCACTGACCATCACTTCCTCCACAGTTTTAAAAGCTTTATTAGAAAAACAATTTAATCAAAATAATATTGTTTTCTGGCAGTTTTATAGCACCAGCCTGAACAATATGCATCTTAAATGGCAACTGTATAGACTAAATGATAAAAAATAATTAAAAATTTCGAAAGTAAGAGTTTGAAAAAAAAATTTTTGGATGCTGCCGAAAATAATCTCGTGTGCTAATGTCATAGAGTCTGAACCTGATGAGAATAGACTTTATTTTGATAAATGATTCATTGTATCAATCACGTATGATCCATGATAAAGGTTAGCGAAACACTTCATATACCTACATACATGACTAAATATTTATAATTAAAACCCATTACTCGAGATGTCATTTGCAATCATATATTATATTAATGGTTCATCGAGAATTATACTTGGAGCTCACTTCGTCCGACCTACATTTAATATATTATCCAAGTATTTTCAAAAATAATCCCCTAAAAAATCGATGTTATGAATTACTGGTGTATATATCTTTCAATCACGTATTCGTTGTCTCGACAGCTAATAATAGCGCCCCAGTTGATTTAAACTACAGAACAGTGAATTCAAATCCCTGCGTGGAGACTGTTAAATAGCTATGTGGCTAATAAACTTATGAATGGAAATAAAGAAAAACTTTGAAGACATTTTGAATATCAATAAATTGGTTATTGAAACAAAGAACTTTTTAATTAGTGTTTTCAATAATTTTCACTGTCATTATTTCGTGCTCTAAGTGAAAAGATTTTTGCATTTCGGTCGATTTAAACAAACAGCTCTAACTATATTAAGTACGTGATTAAAGTTTTGTTGATTTAACAACAATTGATTTTGAAATGATTTGAAAAATTGAGTTAACGACGATATTTATTTGTCTGATGATTGTATTTTTAAGTGTGTATTGCATAATAGTGTGTGTATTCAATGGTTCCATTAAATCCGAAATTTGAATATACTGATATATGATTGGTTGGTTTGTATCGATCATATTTTATTATAATCATCAATATGGTATTCTAACATTGGACGAAAAAAATAAAATTACAATATCAAAACCGGTGGGCTGATCACCATTAGGTATGACATATTAAACTAGAGTATCACGGAATTGTATTTGATTCAATAATATATTGTTTGGGAAAGAAACGCTTATTATTAAAGTGTATCTCTCTAAGAACATCATCAAATATATTCTCCGTAAACATATTAAAAATGTATTTCTATTTTAAAAAGTATATATGAATTAATATTCTTCAAATTAATTTAATTTAGTTTATAAAAAATATTGTAATACATACTCTGACTTCATTACCCCAAATATTTTGATAGATTTCTTTCATTCTCTGAATAACATCGGGTGATAAATTTATGCCATAAAATGAGCCTGGTTCTAAATGAATAGCACACATATTTGCTGAAATATTGTCCATGTTTTGAAGACTTTTAGCATAATCGTTTCCCATTATAATTCTGAATAATACACGATATATTGTTCCGTAATGGCTTACAATAATAATAATACTTAAACTATGAAATTCTTAAATTGTTGATCTTTAAAAATATATGAAAATTTGAATGAGATACTAACGTCTACAAAAATAAGTACAAATAAATAAAATGCTGTATATATATTTCACCACAATTTAAATATCTATTTGAATAAAGGTGTGTTTGACACACATTATTGTTTAACAATAGAAAACCTACAAGAGATTATTCATTTCAAAATATATTACTGTTATCTTTCCTTCGATTAATCATGTGTTAACGCAATGCTGTATATCGAAATTATTAATAAGTTAAACTTAAGTAAAGAAGTAATTAAATAAAATTGTTACTTTGTTGAATATATTACAATAAACAGTATTGTGTCATTAATTTTATATTAACCACATTTTTGAAATATTTACAATGGATTTAAGTTATTTGAAATCAAATATTAAATCAACTAGAACTTTAATTTTATTCAGAAAAAATGATCTTTTGAAAAGTAGGTCAATTTACAATAAATAAAGGTAGCGATAATCCATTATTTTGAAATTTAAAACAAATGGGGGAGCCTAAAATTTTGTAATTATTTTACAAAAAAAATTAATATCACATTACTAAGCAAGCCAGGCGTTTGTTAAATCTATTATAATCAGTGAAGTTCAATTTTAAAACATTAATATAAAAATATCAGAATTCTGTAATTGTAGATGCCCAATAAAGATTTCTAATAAATATAGCAATGTCAAATATTTAAGAAAAGTATTGTGATTGGAATAGGTACTTAGTTGAACAATTATTTTTCTCACTATTCTAAATCTTAAACATCTTTACGTTTACTTACATTTTCCACTAAAAGTCAGTGATCAAATGAATTTCATGATAAATCAATCCTCAAAAATTTGTACAATATATTTTAATATAACATTAAGGATTTTTAATGACACGACTGCTTATGATTTCCTGTTCCAAATCCAAGTGATGCTGTTCTTATTTATAATAATTAACAAAATGAAATTTGGATTTGATGTGTTACTTAATATTTAATTGGATTCTAATAAATCATTTATACCGGAGGTCTTTCGTTTGCATTCCATGTTTCAATAATCATCACAGCATTGTGAACAAATTCGAAGTACTTCGTCAATTCAGAAACCGAGATATTTGTATTCAGTATAATGAAAGACAAAGGAAATAAATTTTCATAGCAGTTTTTATTAATTTTATCTAAAAATTATAAGTTTTAAAATATTAAGTTTTAATTTGATATTTTAAAAAGATATAATTAAAATAAAATAAGAAAATAAAATTGTTACTTACATTTATTATTTTATGAAAAAGCTTCTTTGTCTTCGCAACGGGAAGGATATTGTCTTGTCTATTTCCAATCATCTTAATAATGAATAGACCACAATATCTTCTCCAGATTATTTTCCGTTAAATTGCAATTTTCATGACATTATTTATAAATAGATTTACTTTATTTTAAAATATTATGTCTCGTTTAGCTCCGTAAGGATAACGTTTCAATAATTTCGATCGATTATCGGGGTTACCATAATTACTTCTAAATAATTACTCTAAATCTTGACAGGTCTGCACACAAATTTGTTGGTTAATTGATTTGCTGGTGTCCTTTGTAAAAATTTGATTGTAATTGTGTTGTAATTATCTAAAGAATAATATTAGATTCTTAGCATATTTGGAGATTAACGTTTTTGCAAATTTAGATATTGTTAATCCTTAAAATTGAACTCACAATATATTGAAGAAATAAAATAATGACTTAAACAGTTCATAGTATGTTTCTATTAGTGGTTTCACATACATTTGTTATTGAATTTCTCTACAATGATTCGCTTCAATATCTGGCATTTGTGATATTTTGGTTATTTTTTATCTCATTTATTTCCTCGCTGTCGCAACTTAAATACTGTTAGGTCTCAAAAGAATCGAATATTGCGATCTATAATTTACTAATCAGTACGAATATAACGACTCTGAATCTTGACAGAACATTTCATAATCGATATAAAACATCACCTAAAACTTGGACATTTTGTATCAATATTTATACATGAGATTTAAGTCTAATTTTGTATCAAGCTGATGTCACGTTTTCATTTGATCTTTTATTTCTCAAGTTAAAATTGGACTTCTTGATTTTGTGTATTCAGGATTGGTCAATCCCGATGTGCGTGTTACAACGTGGCTGTGTGCCAACGTTGGCTGATATTTCTGTATAGTTGTGCAGTCATGTTTATGCTTAAAGTGGTAAAATAAGGGTACCAAGATATAAAATCGTTTTTCTCTTGTGAGATTTCGTCTCTCCTCAACATTACCATTAATAATTCTTGAGAATATTTGATATTTTAAAAGTTTTTTTTTTGATATTTTTTTGATATTTTCTAAATTTATTCTGTCTTTTAAATAACTAATGAGCTTAAATTTTCATTATGACACATTTGCATCAATATTGACACCCATATTCTTGTAGATTTTCATTGCTTAGAACAAGCTAAATTTTCATTTAACAATCAACTGTCGGTAAGATTAAATGAAACGAAAACATAATTTTAAAGTATATATTTTCATAGACAACTTGTAACTTAAATTTGTTTGGGAGTCTGGAGTTCTTAGAGGTTTTTAAAATTTTATCCGATTGTAATCGCAGTTAAAATTTTCAATTCATTTGGCTTAGCAGAATGTCTTTTGTGGGATGCAATCGATGAAACATAATCAAGCAAAGAGTGCGGTTTAAGATTTTGATATTTTATATACGATGTTCTATTGGATAATTTCAGTTTAAAGTCCTAATATACAATTTGCAAGCAATATTAATCAATTCAGTCCAGAATCAATCGCAAACCTTTTGTATTACTTTAGTTTTTGATAGTCAATAAAGTTTTTTTATAAAACATTCCTATTCATATTGATTTTTGCTATAATTCTCCATTATATCTGATTTTAAAGTTTATTGGTAATTTGATTGTGTACATACAACTAGATTTAAAATTTATAAAGATTTTTTTGCTGATTGTGTTGACTAAAAAATATTAAATCTTTACTAAATTTTGTAAATCTCTTATCTTATTGGAGCGGAACTTCTTTTAATTTTTATTTAAACTTGATTGCTTAATCAATCGAAAAGAAGTCAGATAATCGGTTGGACTAGTAACATCCTGTTAATATTGAATCCTGATATTTGGCATTTATAATAAGTTAACTATCTGTGCATGAAAAACATTCTGTCTTGCCTTTATCCCTGAGATTTTGCATTTTCTAAGTTGTTTAACAGTGTACATTTAAAAGAATGTTCAATTTTTATAACGTAGTAAATTTTTTGGATAAAAAATCATGGTTTCCTATATATGAGTGCACACACAAAAAATGAGTTTAAATTTATAAAGTACATAGAGTAAATGATCATATAAAATAAATAAAGGAATAATACATTCAATTACACTTTATTATAAACAGCCAAGAAAATCAGGAATCCCAGTTTATCAAACTGAATAAATTTAATCAAATAATATAGAATTCAGACACTTAAAGCCATAATTCCGACAAGTAAGATGGAAGATAAACTTGATTAAAATAAGCAAACAAACGCAATTGGATTATATTATTCATAAAAAACAAATGTACGGATATGGGTGAAAGATGAAATATATTTTTTAATAAATATATGAAGATATAAATTATTCACATCAGTTATGATTGTTAACTGTTTAGGTCAGTTTCCAATTGTTTCCAGAATTTGGCAGTTCTCAGAAAGCGATCTTAATCGTTGACGTCTATTCATAGACAGTGGTGTGTAATCTTCCAAGTGAGTGCATACAGTTCCTTCTTTATTTCCCTGCAAATCTTTGATTGAATGCTAGTTGATGCACTGCAAAGCGTGGTGTAACACAGCAGAAGCACCTTCATTGTTTTGATATAATATAAAAGTAAATTAAGTTGGTCCATTATGCTAAGTGAAAAATGACTTTTTAAAATGGAAATAAAGCAATTTCTCATTTAAAGTAATTTCTCACTTTACAAATTACAACATTTAATTAATTTAAAATATATTTATCTTGTTTAAATAAGTATGCATTTAAAATAACTTTAATTTGTAATTTATTAAATATGGGAATTAAAGGCCTTTTACCATTTTTGAAATGTATAACCAAAGAAATTTCATTATCAGAAATGAGAGGATCTACTGTAGCAGTTGATACTTATAGTTGGCTACATAAAGCAGCTCTTTCATGTTCAGATAAGTTAGCTCTTGGTATAGATACCGATATGTAATTTATATTTATTTAAATGATATAAAACTTTGATTAAATTAACTAGTTATCTTAATTATTGCATGAAATATGTTAACCTCTTACTTCTCTATGATATGAAAATCATTTTGGTATTTGATGGCAGGAATCTTCCTGCCAAAATAGATGTTGAAAATAAGCGTCTTGAGTAAGATATATTAGTATTTAATTAAATTAAATTAATCTAATGCAGAAAACGAGAAAGTTATCGTAAACAAGGAATGAAATTAGCTTTGGAAAAGAGACATTCGGAAGCAAAAGAATATTTTGATAAATGCATTGAAATATCACACAGTATTGCTGTTAAGCTTATAAAAGTAAGAAGTTTTGCCTTTTAAATGGTTTAATAAATATTTATTATTATTGGTTTCTAAATTTCTTTGAGTATTTATTTAACAATATTAAAAATGATTATATATTTAATTAATAATTTGTGACCTTCCGACAAAATAATATCTCTAATTGTGTGATACATGTTTAGCAATACCCCTGTTAAATTATTTATCATAGTAACTTTAATCTAACTTAATACCATTTTAACGTTTCTATTACATAACCAGTTATAAAATGAATTAAAATAGACCATTATTCGTATACTATTTAAAATTTTTTGTAATTTTTATTTGAAATATCTTGACTTAAATTTGTTTATTTTTATTATTTTTAACAGTACATTTCTAAATTAATTTTATTTTTTATAATTTATTGATCAATCTATATTAGTTTGACTTAGAAATATTTTTTAAGATTAATGTCGATCAAACTATGTCTTGATTCGTCTGATTTATTTAACATTTTCTGTAAAATATTTTTCTACTGTCAAATTCAAAGTAGTTTGTAATTTTCAGTTTTTCTTACTTAAACTTTATTATGTGGATTTATTAGTATTAGAAGAAATGATGGTATTGACAAAATTTATTAAAATAACTGATGTAAGTTAATTAAAACTATAATTAATTAAAAATTAAACTAGATTAATCTTTAATAATAGTACAATCTGAAGTGATTTTTTTCACTGGTTCTAATTAGTCAAAATTAAACTTTCTTTATTGAGGTATCTTTTCTAATTTGCAAGTAGATTTTGTTTAAATATTGAAATGCATTTCCATTAATTCAATAAAAAAATCTAACATTTTATAAAGATTTTAAAATTTTTGTTAGTAATTATGTTGAACTTGATATCAAATGTAATTAACTAATAATAATCTTAAGTAATCGGGAATTGGATGTTAATTGGATCTTAAATGATTTAATATTTGGCTGTTTTATAAATGAATGTTTATTGGAAATTAATTTTACTTTTCCTGAGAACAAGAGATTTTTATTCCGATTATGTAGTCGTTAATTGGACACCAAATGTTACACCTTAAATAATAAAAAGCTCATCTGAAAATTATGTTATAAATATAAAAGGTATAAAATATTATTAATGTTTTTTCACTAACCATGATATTTTCTTAAAAATATTTAAAGGTTTAAAATCTATTTTTGTTTTTGAAGATGGAAAAGAATTTAATTTACGTTAAAAGCAATTTAATAAAAGAAAGAGATAAATAATTATATTATTTGTATTTAGTTAGATAATAATGTGATCATGTTTAATTTCATTGAGTGAAACTAATTCGATATTTATATTAATTAATTAAATTAATTATTAATTAAACATTTTCATTCCCATATTAGAAAGCTCAGTCTCTCGGTGTAAAGTCTATTGTTGCACCTTACGAAGCTGATGCTCAATTAGCATATCTTGGAAGGAAAAATTTAGTCGATTATGTTATTACTGAAGATTCCGATTTACTTCTATTTGGAACACCTAAAGTATTGATATTTTTTCATTAGGTTGGAAATGAAATGATTTGTGAAAATAGGTGTTGTTCAAACTTGATTTCAATGGTAAATGCAATTTGATTGAGAAAAACGATATAAATAAAGCTTTGAAATTTCAAATGGAAAAGTACAGTTTTGATAAATTCCGCCATATTTGCATAGTATCTGGCTGTGATTATTTTCCAGGAATTAATGGAGTCGGTTTGATAACAGCTACAAAGGTTTCATTTGTTCACTCATTGAATTGTTTTTTGATGTTCGGATTTTGTTTGAATTAGATGATTCAGAAATCTCAATCGATAGATTTATTAGAATTTCTTTCACGCATTAATATGTATCGCAAAAGCAAAACTGTTATTTCGAAAGAAGAAATCAATCAAGCTATTAAAGCTGATTTGACATTTCAATATCAAATTGTATTTGATCCAATAAAATTGCAACAAGTACCACTGAATGATTATTGTGTTGGCATGAATATCACTGATATGGATTATGCTGGAGAGTAATTGATTTGATATTGATTGTTGATTTATACATCCATTGTTATTTGCATTGATAGAATTGTTAATGATCAGGATATTGTTGTACAATTAGCTATCGGTATGAGAGATCCTACCAGTCAGCAATTAATTAATGATTTTCAATTCAATCCTTCGCAACAGGTTATAATTTTGGTCATTTTTATTCATTACGCGTGCTATTATATATTTATCATTAATCACTCATTGATTAAATCAATTTATTATAGATATATGGATATAGATAGATATGGATAGATAGATTGATAATTATTGATTGGTATCGTTTGATTGATAGGCATTGATATTAATTGATTGGTTCATAATGATCGGTATGTATTGATTGATAAAAATAGATATTGATTGACAGATATTGGTATTGATTGATTATTCCATAATGATTGGCATTTATTGATTGATAAATGCAGATATTGATTAATTGATTCATAATTAAAATCCAAATTTAATTAATTAAATCATTTTTCATGAGTTGGCATTGAACAGTAAAAGCTAAACAACAATTTTCTCATTCATCAATGTTTTCAATTTTAATTAAAAATGAAATTCAGCTGAGCAATTCAGAAATTTCAGTTTTCATTTGATCGAATGTATTATGGCGTACAGAAAATCGATAAAATAGTAAATGGGATTGATTTTTCCACATTTGTTCCCATTTTAATTAAACGTTTCTTTCCTATCGTCAATAGGAGAAATAGTTTCGCGAAATAAAAATTCATTATTTATAATTAATAATATTATTTTGAATCTATTGTTTTTGAAATAATGGTTTGAGTGGACTAAATCTGCCAATCAAAATGTGAAATAAAATTATAAAAAATATATAATAATTTTGAAATTATATGAATAATAATAATGTTAATAATAATAGTA
>JBBMOY011456976.1:0-14462 GCA_037951405.1 Platydemus manokwari | reverse complement strand
AATAATAATATTAATAATAAAGTAAAATTGTGTAAAAAATGATAAAAAGTTTGCTACTAATATACTTTGAATTAAATCATGCAAAAATTGTTTATAAAAAATGTCATTTTCCGGGAAACCCAACAAAATATTAACACGCAATAAGATATCACGCATTAACTCTCATTAATTAATATATGAAATCTAAATAAATTTGTTAATATTAATAACTTCACTGCATTAATAAACCGTTCTCTCCAGCCCTATTCACAGACAAGAACTCATTTTCGTAACGCGCAGGGCATTGAATTCTTTTTTGTGTTATATTTCAACCTTATTGTTTTATTTTTTTATATAAGTAGTTCTAATCTTAATACAGCACGATTGTGGTACATTTTACATAAATTGATAGCTGAAATAATAGTTTAGGAAAGATATCTTGAATTATATTTAGTCTTATTTTCCGTTTTAGCAATTCCAAAATCATTATCAAATTATAATTGTCAACGTATAGTTTTTACCATTCATTGTATTGATTTAGATTTTTCAGTCTAATAATTGCAGTTGTGTGGTCTCCAATATCCACTGTTGAAGTCCCCTGAGAGCCAGTGAAAAAAAGAAAAGCTTACAATAACATAATCTTAATCAAACGGATGATAGAAAGAATACCAACATTAAAAAATCATTAAAAATAACATATAAATATATAACATATATAATTGTTGGGGTTTTGGCTCAACATTTAATCCATAACAATTGGTTTACATTGGACAAAAATATTTGCATGGCAATACTTATGAAATATGTATTAATATTTATTGTATCAGTTTTTATTTAATCAGTGTGTATTTTTATATTTTGGCAATGTTTGGAATTTTCGAGCAACAACTACTCTGAAATATTGATATTTATAACAATTATATATATAATATATAATACCAATAAAATTACCAAAATCAAATCCATCGAAACTCCCTAAAATAATAAATTAATTTATAAAAGATTAATGCGTAATAGGATATCGCGCACTAACAGTGAAAAATTAATTATCATCCGTTTTCGCGCATGAAAATCATGTCACAGAATAAAATAATCACTCGATTAAATTTAATCGAGAGATATTTTCTCTGTCTAATGAATTTATTCAGAGAGAATTTCTCTCACAAGTGAATAAATTCTATCTATAAAATAATAAATTCACTGGTATTAAATTTAATCGCAAAAAATATCTGCGAGTGATTCACGCTGCCTATATAAGGCAGTGATTTCAATCAACACGAACATAATTTTCGCTGTTAATTTTTCACCCCAAATTCAGTTATTGCCGTTATATCGCTGTCTGACGTTACATCAATTGGAGAAGACCTATCGTTTAAATTCGATGCACTCAAGAAGATCATCTGGTGCAGAAGACCAATTTTCCTGTATATGCCTGGCATTTGCTGGAAGACCCAAAGTAAGATCGTACCTGTAAAATACTGATCTATACTATATACTCTATCTTGTATTTCCTAGTATAGAGTTTGTTGCTCGAAAATCTTGATGATGACCAGTTCTGCTCCGACAGGGGGAGTTTGTTAACCATCTTAATTCTGGAAATTATAGGGTTTTCTTATTAGTGTAATTTGATGCATATTTTAGTTCTAAACTCATTTGTAATTTTATTATTGTTTAAACAGGTTTTTGTGTATTGGTGTCATAATTAATAATCATTTGTAACAACAAATTTTAGTTCTCATTCATATAAGAATCATAAGTCATTATTTGTAATTGCGTTAATTAACATAGTTAACAGTTTTAAATAGGATTTGTGGTTTGAGACTGATAGCTAGGATAAGTAAAATATATAACTACCGCCACACTTATTGTCATCACACAATAAGGCTGTGCAAGGTAAAGGAACATCAATGTAAGGTAAATTACGCCTGTGGCCTTAATCAAGAGCTCATAGAAACCGATTAAGACTGTAGTGATATCAAATAGGATTAAGTTTAGTAAAATAATAATGGCAAATTCATTACTGTATTAAGCAATCTTCTAGATTCACTCATGTTGAAAATTAAGTAATCGAAATCGATTAACACAGAACATTTTATTGATCGAAACCAGTCTTGATTCATTTGTTGAAATTGCTCTCAAACGAAACATTTCAATGAATCTTTCGATCATATTCAATGAGTTTTTTGATTGAAAACATTTAATTTCAGTTTCTGTTATTAAATTGCTAGTGTCAATCTGCATGCTATGTTAGTGGTTTGATGCTGATTTAATTTCCTGGTGTTAATTTTCCTTAATATTAGCCGACTATATTGTGTTTGAGTTTTTTATGAAATTTTGAGGTTAAATAAATACTCATAATGACGAAAATTAACTGTCTTCCGTATTAATCCTAAATCATCGATAAAATATATGACTTTTAAAAGGTAAATTTAATCTTTAACTGCCATCAAACTATGAGAATAAGTCTCATTTTGATACCGAAAATTTTCATCGGTAAGAATTCTTATCTAGATAATCTCTAAATTTTATAATAATTTTGATGATGAATTCAATAAGTAGTAAATTGCATTATTAAATTTGGTTATCCATCAATCTGAATATTTAAGAATTCCTAGGATATTGATCGATGAAAATTCTAAATATTTTTATTTCGTGAAAATCAACATTCCGAAATCGTTTCACAATGTATCTGTTTATCAAATTATTCATCACGTAACTGTTACAGAACCCTAAACTTTATATTGACTTAAATTCAGTATTTTGTTTTCATTGACACAGGTTAATTTACAGTTATATAATTTGTACTCTCATCTTAAAGAAGCTATTAACAAAGTACCGATACTTCCTTTTTACCATATTTCAAACTACGATGTTATTTCTTAGTCCTACATAATTGACTGATATTATAATTATATTATAATCAATTTCCATTATAATAATTAACTATTCCCTAACCCTATTTCTTCCATTCATAAAAAAATCTTAAGGATGTAAAATTATTCAAACTCACATGATCATTATAAACTATGTCACAAAAACATAACCTATATAATATTAACTACTTAAAAACAATACCAGAACAAATCTATACATTAATAATTTCAGTATTTTTCTTTAAAGTTTTCATTTTTACGATGATGAAATTAGCTTGGAAAAAGTTCAAATATTACTCAATCGATTGGAAATCAATATACACACAAACGCTGTTTTAAACGATGATTTAAAATTATATCAGTAATACACATCAGTGGAATAAGCTTTTAATGAAAATTATCAAAACACACTATCTGGTGTAAAATGTCAATAAAGTAGTCTACAATTGTAAAATTTATTATCTATATACACAAAACACCACGTCAATAAAATCTAACATTCTGATTTTCATGTTTTGAATCGCATAGCCAAAATATCAATATGACGACAAAACGTGGGTAATATAACATAAATCACTGTTTAAATAAACCTAAATAATCAAAATAACAAATGATGACTACGAACTATTTAAGAATGTTGCATATGCCAATGTTGTATGTCTCAGAACCATAAATACGAAATGAAAAATTCTAAATGCAAAGAGAACTTGGTGAAATCGTATAGCGCATTCATTGGAGAGAGAGCGGCAAAAAATCAATTTTCAAACCTAACAATCGCAAATATGAAAAAGAAATGAAATGACCAAATTAATCAACGACTATCTCTTTTGTCAAACATTGCCAAGGTATATTATTATTTACAAACCAATTTATCATATTCAACTGACGCTATTACATGGCATCAAGGGAGATTCCATCTCTTTTAAAACTCTATCCAGCCATTGAAGAGGACCATTCAAATGTATTTCAATCCAACATGGTGTGTTTGTAACTGTTTGTCGTCTGAAACGGAAGATATAGATTTTAAATAGCTTTTAATCGATTTACAATTATCGTACAAACGATTTACGTGTATTAAAAATAATACTTTAATAATATTTTTAAAATATAAATACGAAATGATCTTTTACCAATAACATATAAATAATTTTATCAATATTTCAACCATTACAGTAAATTATATAAATCTAAATACTCAAATTAGAGAACAGTTAAAACTGAAAATACAATATTATTTCAATTTATTCCAAACATGCGAAAACAAATTAGTTTATTCGAAACCTTGGCAACAGAGTTTTCTAAATTATTTATTTCAACTCGTGAAAGCGTTAATTTCAAAAATTTTGTAGGCATTGCATGTAATTATTTAAAAAACAAACCAGGATGTATGTAGAAGAAAGAATGACATTTTTTTGTGATATGCTAAAAAATTGGTGAAACACACCAAAGTTGAGTAACACTTGTGACGTGAAAATATATCATTGATTCCAAACGAATGCTCATTGAAATGTGACAAGTAGCTCTAATGACGAATCAAACAAGAAAAGAATCATCAAATTACTTTTCATTTGAAAATAAAATGTGAAAATCCTTTATAGAACATTTACAATAAATCTCGTTAAATTGATGAGTAAAATTGTTGTTTCAATGAAATCATATTTTTCAAAACATTATCTTAGACGTTTCTCAATCAATAAATTTAACGAACAGCGAATTAATTAAAAACCTTTACACAAATAATTGATAAGGTCATGTAAAAATTGACCGAGTGGATATTTTATTTTAAACACGAAAGAACAATATTGAGAAAAATATTGAAAAAATGTCATAAATTTGTCCAATCATATTTGGTTTGTGAATTTTTCTTTGTCAATTTTACAAAAATAAGAAAATAAAAAGTTCATTTAATTGTTCTTTTTTATCATTTTTCTTATAAAAAATTCCTCTTAACCGCCACATTTTTCAAATTCCCCAAAAGTGGCGGTTAGGAGGAATACTGTATTTGGTTGAAAGTTGTTGCAAAGTATTGCTTAAAAATTCATGGTGAAAAGCTTTCAATGTGATATGGAGATACAAAACACCGATACAATGAATTGACTTTATTGTCAGGCTAGACCATCACTCAGTGAAGATGTGCGTGAATTTTCACTTTATAATACAATTCCAGAGGTCCAAAATAATGATATCAATTAAATTTTCATAGAAGTTTCATTTTATAAATAAAAATATGCTTAGTTGCAAATTTATTGATTTCTAAACATAATAAATATAATTTTTACAAATTGATAATCTAGAGTATTATTTAATTAGAGTATATATTTAATCTTATGAAGGATTCTTTGAAATGTTTCGAAACAAAATTCACGATTTCTATAGCAAAGTAAACGATGGAAAACTAAAATAACTCGAATAACGGGAAACGTTAATATTAATAACAATTAATTCCAACTTTCAAACACTTGGTTTAATTAATAAAACCTAGCTGACCATCTGACAGTTCAATCAGAAAAATTCAATTATATGAATATTAAATCTTTTTCTGAAAAATCAAAGCAATTTCTATAGCGAATAAATTATTTACTTTCACATTGTAAATTCTGTTAACAATGTCAATATTGTAACGAAAATTTTCAATTACTGTTGGTGAAAGATAATTTTCTATTATGAAACAGTATTATGTGTGAAAATAATTTCGATAAAATACGGTTTCATTTTGCCTTTCGAATAATTCTATAGTATGGATTTTTTCTCCTGTCTACAAGCATATACAAACACATTCACATCAAACAAGCACGATGTGGTCACATATAGCGGTTCTATTTTTACATACATTTTCCCTTTTTAAAAGTTATCATGATTAAATAAAATTTCAAAGTTGATATACAAGGGAAATATTCTAAATCAATATAACACACGTGCTTCATGTAGACTTGTTTCAATATATAACACGATTTATTTTATTTAAATAATATGCAATAAATCCCTGAATGAGACATCAACAAAATACACTCAACAATACAAAAGATCTTTGATCTTTCAAATTTATCGATTTATACAAGGAATTTTATCTAATCCAATAAATAATAAATGGTTATCGATAATAATATTTTTCCAAATATTTGTAAGGTTTATTTAAAATAACCTCGTGAAAATTATAATAACAGATTTTAAATTAATAAATCCCAGTTAATGACCACTGGTGGTTATGATAAATCAAAGCAAAACATTTACCTATAATCAGATCCCCAGCCTTTTACAAAGCTAAGCCTAATAGAGCACATATGAGTAAGAGTAAAAACAGCCTCGAATCCTTTGGATACACTGTCAGCTAAAAGTTGGGCAAATACCTGGTTGTCAAATATTTTCAGATTGCATCCTGAAATTGGTTTTACCACAAAAATTATTAAAAGATTCATAATTAAATGAGAAATATTTTATTATAAAGCTATAATCAAGATAAAAATACATAGCCATACATAAATTGATGTAGTATTTATATAATCAAGTGTTATCTTCTATAATAACACTTTCGTATCATATCTAGTTCATAAGAAGATGAAAAAACCTATCAATAATGGTCCTGGATTCATGACAAGATAAAATAATTTCAGTTTCCATAAAATTATGAATTAGTTTCTTTGCTAACCGAAATATTTAAAATATAACATAATCATTTTCATTAGAAGTTTATTCCTGATGCATTTTGGAACTAGCAATTTAGTGCTTAACAGAAAACGGACTCAAAGTTCCAGCAGAATTAATTTTTGATTTAAAAACGTCTCTATATTTAGTGTAAACGATTTATTAAGTTCAATGGAATCTATTAAAATTAATAGTCAATTAATTAGTGATTTCATCCAATTGCAATATTTATTAATCAGAAAAATAACGTCACAAACAATGACAGATAAAGGTAGGTCACTGGTATGAATGATGCAGTTGAATCATAGAAATAATATAAGCGACCTCGTCGTACATGATATGAAATTGAATATCTTGAATTTACTGAATGAAACACCAACATCAAAATATGCTGTCATTGAAAATGCAGATGATTCACAATATTTTCCATGAATAAAATCCAAAGGTTAAATGCTAAATTACACGATGGAAAAAGGAAAAACAAGCTTAAACACCATGATTATTCGTCCAAATGCTTTGATAAAAATAGATAAATAATCAACGATAGAAAGTAATTAATACAAAATACAGAACTGAGTTTCGATATTTCTGAAAGGTTGAAAAATCAATTTGAAAATCCGGTTAAGAAAGAGATGATTGTTGCTTTTTCACAATAAAATACATAGAACAAAGAACGCTTTTAAACAAAGATAGATTCAAGAGATAAATAAATCGTTTCGACTAATTTTATGAATTTCTTTAATAGTGTCTCTGGGCTAAGATTTCCTGAGAAATTACCGATGACAATAATGGATAAAAGTGCTCCTGAGTCATTGAGATGGCTATTCATCGTCGGATATTAAAACAAAAATTTTTTTATTTAATTATTAAAACAAATCAATTCTCATAAAATTATTTTCAAAACAGTTACGGATTTTATAAATCAATAAATACTGTTTGGAAACAGTAGATTTTAATTCGTTCAATAAACTGCTGCAATTGAATTGGTGTCTCATTGATGTAGTGATAATCCTAGCAGGGATTACAGTTGATACGTAAAACACAAGAAAATGAAGTCAATTTTTTCAGATTAAAAGGCTTCTGATAGCATTGAGGCGATTCGATTGGTGTTTCTAGCAGCAATTTCGAATTATTTACCAGCAGGATGATGACAATCAATTAGTCAACAAGAATATGAATATGTTGGTATTAGCCAATAGATTGCACGAAACAAGCCCCAAATAATTTTAATGAGTGCCATAGTAGTGCACAGGTTGAATGACAAAAATTATGTTGACAGATAGGTGAATTTCGTAATCATGTTATCAGTTAATAAAGTGATTACGGCTGATAATTGTGAAATCATGATAAAACAATGCTATGGTGTTATCATTTATTAATTGATTTTTCAAGTTCATTACACGATCGATAGATATACATCATAATCAAAACATTGGAATTTCGATAAGCGTCTCCTTGATATTGATTAATAAACTAATTACAAAATTAAATTCTAACAAAAAGATAAGGTTAGGGAAGATATTAACACGGTCTATTTTGGGAAATTACATTTAATTTTGTATGTTCCTCATTAGAATTTAAAATCGTAAAATATTACTTGGAGGAATCTTGCAAACTGTTGCTGGATGCCATCCGTTGAGATAATTACAATTTGGCGATTGGACGAAAATTGCGCTTTCACTGAGGCATTCTGCAAATACCTCTCCCCCAATATAGTAAAGCCTGAGGCCCTTACCAATATGACGTCTGGCTAATTCGGTTTGTGGATTTCGATTGACATTGCTAACAAGTCCGAGACAAAATCGATCTGATTGGGCAGGATCTGTGAACCCATCAACAGTCAAACACGAAGTGGAACAATGAAATGTTTCTCCGAATGCAAATGAGAGCTCATAGTAGCGAATACTACACCAATATTGCGGTTCTTGATATGCAACAGATGTCACTTCTTCGTTGAGAGTATTTTCCACAATACTCGTCTCCATTGAATCAGAATAATCCATTATTCCACTATCGATAGCATCGTTATCTTCACTGATCCAGCCCTGAGAAAGTCCTTCCGGTGATCCACCAACTATACTCACCACCGATGCTACTGATTGCGATAGAAAACTATTTCCTTTGTTCTGAACAATGAAAGGATTGGTACTAGCGATAGACTGAGGCTGTACATCTACAACAGGGTCAGTATCCATGGAATTAACAGAATGGGTTTCGAGCACTAATGGTTCCTCCTAAAAAACCGATTTTTTGAATCGTTAATAAATGTATTGCAATAATTGATTTTAAAAAGATCAATTTAATAAATGGTTTTCATAATAATCAATAGGAAAAAATAACTCTTCTCGAATCTGTGATATTTGCAAAAATTAAGTGGATAAGATGACAAAATCTATTCTTAGAATCACAGAGTATTTAATATTGGTTCTTAGATCCATAACAAGTCAATATAAATGCTATGGGATTATATTATTGATTCCGAATTTATAAGCCTAATAAGAAAATATAAGATCGACATAAAATAATTTCTACCACCATTATTTTTTAAAATTCCTCTCTATATTTTATTTCTTTCAAATTGTAAGTTTTCTTGATAATCTTTCGCCTTAATGTTGCTGTGTGCTTTGAAAAAAATAATAAGAACAATTAAAGATATTTAACATGCAAAATGGAAATAATTTGTTCAATATCCAGGGGATTTTCAGAGAAAAACAAACCATGTAATAGTTGTGAAAGAAAAATACACATGTAGTCAAGACTCAGTTGGATGTTATCATTTAGAGTGAAAAGTCAAAGGACAGTAATTTTGACTACAAAATTTAATGTATACAAATATTAATTTTACAGCAGTGAAGCTTGTATATTTAAAAATAATGTTTACAAAAACTGGTAATGTTTTGAATGCTAAAAATACAAGAGACATCTTTTACATTTTACATGAATAAACTCATCTTTACACTGTGACCCTTTAAAGTTTAACTTTTTATAGACAATATGTGGTTATTAGGTTATGTCACTATGTGTACTTGGATGTTGTATGATGTCTTCAAATGGTATGTGAAAGATAAACTCTTATTATGTTAGATAAAGTACAAAACTATTAAAATTGCATCTTCAATATATGAGATGGTTGATATATTTATGAAATCTAATCGATACAATCATATCTGAAGATTTGTTAAAGAAAAACTACTGATAGAATTTCCATCCAACAAGCGTTAGTGACATTTTTACAAATACTACACTCATGCATGATTAGATTTGGAGAAAAATGAACATTATTACACACTAATCAATCATTCATAACAATATTTGCAAAAGCGTTTTCTATAAATTAATATTTTTGAAAAACAAATGTAAATCCAAATTATCAATTATTTTTAGCTTACACCGAAACCTACAAAAAATTATTTTACAAAGTTCTGATTAATCTTTATAAAAAAGTTGATAAATTTTAATTTTTCTAATAATTTTCATTGGGTAGCGGTAAATGTAAAGAATTTTTATTCCTAATTATTATATTTTAGTAAAATAAAATACTAGAATGAAAATGTATATTTTTTTTCGTCTGCACCCTTATCATAAAGCGCTAAATTTGGTTTTTGGTGATGTTGGTGTTGGTGCTGATGATGTTAGCGGTACAGAAAATTTGATAAATGTAAGCCTTAAGCTTGGAAGCAACTGGTACACTCTATCAGATATCTATCAAAAATCAAAGAGGATATTAAAATAACACAATTTGTGATATAGTTATTTCATTTTCAATTTTTGCGTACAGGAATATTTCTCGCAATTAATTCTGTGACTGGTAATTTAAAATTACTATTCAACCATTCCAATATCGAAAATATTAATTATTATTGCTATTATACAATTTAATCAACACCAATGGACTGAGACATTATTTACCAGACTGGTATTTTGATGCTAGTGAATGTATAGCAATATCATATGCAATAATAATAATGATAAGTATTATTATTATGGAATAATCGAAACAATATCCCAATGAAAACCACACGTGCAAGTGAATAAAAGAAACGTTTACAGAAATTTATAATCGTAAAACATTTATATTTCACTGCAACAATTATTGCAGACAATATTTATCTATGAAATAACATTTGATATTTTACTACAAACAAAATAATCGATAGAAATTTTTCAATTTTTTAAACATATTTAAAATGTAGTTGATATAAATAAAAAAAATATTATAAAGTATTATCCAACAAAAATTGTTTTGTAATAAATATTGTAGACAATAATCTATAGTTATCTTTTCATCCCACAAGGTTCTATTATGACCGGATGATTATATTAAACAATCCTTAGTATGGAATATACTATTAAAATGGAAAAATGTAGCTTGTTAAATTGGATATAAAATTCCATTATAACAATCGGTAATTGATACTAAAGATAATAATGTGGATACGGATTCGCATTTACCAGTAAAAGTATTATTAAATGGTGGATTCGAGTTCGTGTTCGATCCTATTCTATCAATTGGTATTGCCAATATTTCAATCGACAAGTTCTCAAATCCACCGTATGGTGTAATTGTGATAAAATATAATAAATATCAAGCTTAAGTTAAGGCTAGAGGTCCTATTGATCTAGATTCGTAAAAATGGATTTTCGCGTAAGAGATAATTTTGTGTATAGTATAATTCAGTTAATATTTAAATGTTTAGGATGTCTATCATGCACAAAATATAGTTTTCAAACCAAGTTCCTATTCTAATCACACCACTATATGATTATTTTGGTTATTAATTTTTTTAAATTATAAATTTGGTTAATTACAGGCATGTGTTTTACGTAAATAATAGTAAAAATTGAGAATCTTTCAATTTGCTTCTAATGTTAAAAAGGGGTCCTCGCTAATTTTCAATAAATTGCAATTCGACTTACTTTGATCCTTTTTCAAATAATCGAATTTTATGAGATCTTGAAGCCCAAGTGTATTCAATATTTGATTTCAAACTAAAATTCTTCTTAAATATTTAAACAAAAAATTCAGTGTTTTTAAAGAATATAATTAAATAAGCTACAAAGTTTTTTTGCAATACACTCAACAAATTAAAAATTTTATTCTAGGACCTCTTTTCTTAACTTTAACCAAATATTGCATAAATCACATTGATAATCAACCATAGCAGTGTTACGGATCTAATATTTCCAAACCTTTTCGATGGAGAAAGAAAACGAAAAAAACAATGATGTTTTTATCATTGATAATAAATTTCGGATTCCATATATAAATATTTGGAATTATTTTTCATTGAAATGCCGTTTATTTTCACTGACGTTTGGTCAAGATCAAGTGAAAATGGAAGTTATTGATAATTAAGGACAGCGAAAACAGGTGACACCGCATGAACATACAGACAAAAAAATACATACGCACCAATTCACTCTCGGTCAAATGTGCAACTGTGTATGTATGTATGCGTGTCTACGCGTTGTAAACATACCGATTGTAAACTGGCAAAATATGAAACAGCTCATCAATTATCGGGATAATAAATGACATCAACTTGACACAAATTACACACATCAAACTGCATATACGCAAACTATGATACAAGCTAAAAATAAATCGGTAAATATCAATTTATCAATGCGCAATTAATTTTATCTCACAACAAATTTCCAATAAGGAAATTTTTGAAAGAAAGAAAATATATAAAGAAAAAAATAATGATAAGAAACCAAACCGATTCAGTAAATGTGCCATTGGTAACATTGTTATTCAAATGATCCGATTTGATAATTTTTTCCAATTTCACTTTGCCAGTATTCAAATACGTAATCGACGAATCACTATTTTCATCATAGGACAATAATTGGTTCAATGTGCCATTTTGGGTTGTAGATGTTTTGGATACTTCACTTGTAGAGCTTGATTGAACGGTTTCTTTATTCTTTGGTATCATAATTGGAGGTAGAACTGTTGATTAAGAAGCATTATATCATTTCAATCAAACAATAAATTGCTCATTTATGAATGTTAAATTCCGAGAAATAAAATATAACAAACACGTATTGATGATAGAAAATCAATGAGCAAATTGGAAGACATAAATCATTTTTAATATCGATTTCAGTATTTATTTTTAATGGCCTTATTTAGGACCTTGACACAATGATAAGTTACGCTTGAACAAATGTTTGAAATATAACATAGTTAACATCATAAAACACTTAATACAGTATACAAATTAATATATCGTACAGTGATCTTTTCAAAATATTTATATCGAATTATGCATGAATCAGTACATGTTGAATAAAAATATTTATTAAAAATAACCTGGATTTTCAATCCGTCGATAATGATAGGGATTTATGCAAACTTCCTCTTTTTTAAGATGAAATGAATATTCACATGTCTCAATGGGTCGCAATTCATGTTGTGTATGAAGATCAGGCCATCGCCACAATTGGCAATAAAATATATGTGGCAAACCCTTTTTTTGTGCAACTTGTAATCTCCCATCAAGTGATCTAAACTTCAAAATGATATTTAACAAATATTATTACTGTAATATCAACCGTTGTAATGTTATACATTTCGTTCCGCTATCTTGATTTCTAATTGCTTTCTCTAATTCTTCGATTTGATTACTTTTCTTCAAACGTTTCACTAATGATTTAACAGCTTTTTCTTTCCATTTGTCTTCTTTATCTGGGCAATCTTTAACGTAACTGATTAATTTCTTAATTGCCGGTGAAGGATTCGAGAAAATGCTCATTAGTCAGATTATCAGCAAATAATTTAATTCCAAAGTTATATAATGAATTATATTGGGATATATTATCGAAATAATATGTGTAGCGAGTTAAATTAAGTTTTTAAAATGAATATTTATCTGTACTATTTCTCAAATATAATAAAACAAACTCTAACTTAACACAATTACATAATTTGCAGTCGTCATAAACACTAAATATTTTTGTTAACCTTTTTAGCAGTTATTAATTTAATTTATTTGGATTAAATAATATTTTAATTTATTTTATTTTGTAAATGATATATTTGTATTTTATCTTTTCAAAATATTCAAAGTTTGATTATAGAAATGACAAAATTGAAAGCAGTTGTTTTTCATTAGATTAACTTTGAATTATTTTTCAAAAAAGTTCTTCATATTTGATAGTTGTTATTTTTTATTGTGTTAAAGAAACAGGTTAATTACACATTTTAATATTTAATTTAATTCACCTTAATTACCATGAACTTTATTTGCCTTTTATTTAAGAATCTATTAAGGGAAACTACCATTGAATGCGAAGATGCTTTAAAATTAAAACTGATGAAGAAAGAGACTGTACTTAAAATAAAATTACTTTAAAATCTTATCATATTTCAATTTTCTCTGAACAAGTTTGAAATGCTTTGTGCGTTTAATATTAATTTTTAAATTATTTATATTACTTTTTAGCACTAAAATGAATTCAATCACATCATTGTGCTAAATGAAAACCATAAAAACTGGAAAACATTTTATCCCAGAATTTTTTTTTAAATTATGTATTAAGTAATTTATCAGTAACTTTAGCAATATTTCAACGGATATTATTAGTTTGATATTCATGTTGGGTTTGCAGTAATATTTGATAATATATATTATTTTATAAGAGAACTCCGTCTGTTATGTAATAACCCGACAGATGTATAATGACATACCGACTAAATTTTACTCTGATGAATATACTATGCGATTCATTAGTACCCGCCTCTAAAACGAATATAAAACAACAGTAACAACAAACTAAATGTATTAAGCTACTTTAGTGCACAACAAAACATAATAACTGCAAGAACAAATAACGGTAAATAATAAGCATTTTTATAGCAACTGTTCAAAATGTTAATCATCTAGCTCCAAACAGAGATTGCAACGTTTCTTGAAGCTTGAATAACATTTACAGACGACTTCTTCATAAATGTTAATTAAT
>JBBMOY011455865.1:0-14463 GCA_037951405.1 Platydemus manokwari | reverse complement strand
AAAATTGAATTTTATGTAAAAATTTCAATAAAATATGATTACAAATAAATTCTAATATCAAATAACTCACGAAAAGTAATTACTTTAAAATTGGGTCAAAGGACCTTTTTCTTAACTTGAGCCAAATTAACCCATGTGTTGATTTTAGACCATTAAATAATTATAACAAATGTAAATCGTCATACTCTTATCAATGTGATTTATATTGTTTATCAACAATTTCAGACAAATTTTCGAAATGTAATTACTGCTTGGCATAATTTGAATTAAAACTTTTCTCTAATTATTATTAAGTGATATTATCTTGATTATCTCAATCTTTTCTAACAATCTCTGAGCCAATTTAGAATAGCTATGAAAAATGACACACAATTTTATAGAATCTCTAAGCATTGGCTGGAGGATTTATTTAATTCGTTTACTGAGATTTCGGCTTTGAGATTTTTTTATGTCATTAAAGTTATCGTAATTATTCCAACAGAATTTTAAGACACAAATCATGGTCATTCAACACTTGTAATTTTTAATTAAAAAAATCTCTTAATTTTTTAGTTACGACTTAATATAATATAATAATATTTTTAATTGATTATATAAATGAGTTTCTACATGACTACTCAAACACAACTCTATAAACAAATAAAAAAACTACAGCCATATTCAAATAACAACAAGAAGACTGCTTGAAGATAACAACACACAATGATGAAACAACCAAACAAACTATCGAAAACAGATGAGCAATTTATTGATAAATTCAATAACTAGTTCGATGAAAATTTGATGCACATTTTGCTTCATCAATTATTCCGCAATGATTTCAAATGTTCACAGATATGTTAGTGCACTGATAATTATCGGTGTATCGAATATCGTCAAAAAGTTGAATAATTTCTGGATAGTGTTGAGAATGGTTATTTGATGTTCACTTTACTCCTGCATGATATATAGCCGATTTCATTAGGTTGTGCGGAGAATTCATTTGTTTGTTTTCGGAATATATAACTAAAATGATTCAACTATCGAAATGATTTATGTTACAACAGTGTGTAATGAATACTGTGATGTTACTTAATGGTTCCTAGTAACTAGAAGAATGACATCTCTGATAGTGAAAATGAAAATGTAAACGGTCTATATTCCATCGTTTAATGGTTTTTGGATTTTTTGAGTCTTTCAAAACTCATTTTTCATTATTTTTATTTTATTTTATTTAAATTTTTTTTAAGGCCAATCAGGTTTTTAAAATATTTTTTATTTTTTTTAAATTTCAAATTATTAATTTTCAAGACATTATTTAATATTTTTTTATTTATAACTATTTTATTGGAATAATTATACCATAAATTGCTGCTCCAAAAGCTCCAGGCCCTCCCATAAATAACAACAACAAAATAAATATAAATATAATTAATAAATTCTAAAAATAGAAAAGATAAATTATTGAATATATAAATAGATCAATAAAAGGGGAGTTTCTAAAAATAAGATATAAAAAACAACCGAATTGATAAAAAAACATGAAAGGTTAAGAAAGATGAAGACATTAGTAAAAAAGGAAATGCATGAATTATAAAAACATCCATTGTTAATTGATTCAACAATCATTCTAAAATTATTGAATCAACAGAAATCAGCTCACTATTGATTCTAGAAATAATATTACATTTTCCACACGACTTATTGGTTTATACACTTGAAGCTCAATTGGCAACACTCAGAGAATTCTACTTAGAAGACAATATATGTGGAACTATCAACTAGGGAATTGTATTTGAATATATAATCTTCCCACTAGGAGCTTAAAAGAAGAAATCAAAATCGAAGGACCTTGAAGTTCCCACAACGCGAGCAAAGTAAAAATTGTTTTATAATTTGTTAAAAGTTTAAATATTTTATAAAATTGCCATTGCTATTAGCACTGACCTGGGGCAAGCCCAACCACTATTTAATTAATATTTAAATTTTTATCATCTGTGTAATTGCCGGACGATTAGGTCTCAACTATCATCGCTAAATTTGAGACCCTTGCAGCTCTCCGCGTAAGGTACTTGTAACCATGTTACACTACAGTAGCCGACAATAATTCGAATTAATATCCTTGATTGTTTGTTACTTAATATTATTCAATTGTCGTTATGAATTGATATTTATTGATCATTCATATTTGTAATCATTTATTTTAGATCAATTATTTATTGTTTTATTTTAGTTACATTAACCTTATTTTCGTCATTTTAATGCACTGCCTTCTGGAGTCAAGCAAGGCTTATAATTAATAAAATTAAACCTTCTGAAGTCTGGAACTAGTTAAAACCCAACGATATGGACTGTTATATTATTGCCATTATAAGTCCATGATTTGGAATTTTATTATTCTGAATGACACACAATCAAGAATTGCATTAATTTTGTAAAGTTACTACAATTATTTAATCTACTAAAAAGTAAAAAAAACAAAGATAAAAATAAATTTAGAAGATAAACATGAAAAGCTACAAAAATATTAAATCAGAAAAATAAAATAAATCAGATTTCAAGAAAAAGAATGGAGAAATAATTTAAAAAGAAGATAATTTCTGCTAGTGACTCATCATTGTCTATATAAGGACGCAGTGGAATTAGGACACGATTTGCATTTAAGAACATTGCGAAGGAATATCTATTGCTTGGTATTGGCAAAAATAATTTCTCAGAGATGACTTTTGTAATTAAAAGGGATGACAAAATAGGATTCAAACAAATCGATAACAAAAAGGTTCATTGTTGTAACAACATCAGAGATGCCCTTTCCTCAAAACTAATACAAGCCAAACCATGCACTGAAAGTTTTATGGTAAAATTCAAATAACTAATTAGTTGGTATGCGAAATCGGAACTAATTTGTATTCTTTAGCAAGAACTTAATAAAAGCTCATAGGATACCGAGCATGTAAGTATTTTTATTGGATCGAAATTTTGTAGGAATTCAAATAAATGTATGAAGAACATCTTGGTATGTAGATATTTAAAATTCGATTGATTTAATTAAATTAGCACATAAAATTGAATGTTGAAATGTTGAATTAATTAGATCAGTGGGATGAATTGTAATGGTTTGTACATCAACTATTATTCGGCAAGCATTTTAAAAGGGTCACCAAACTATGTTTGGTGTACAAACCATCAAATGTGAAAAATCGTGCTTTATGATTCGGTTAAATAAATAGTTTGTGATGCTGATTTAACTTTATCTGTTCACAATTACCTTGACTGCTACAGTTAAATATTTTATAGTTAATGTTATTATCTGAGAACCTTATTATTACAGGTAATTCATTACTTGTCGTAAATCAATGAAATGTAAATCAAATGATATTTAGTTATATTTAGTAATATTGATTTTCTCTTTGGGGTAGCCAAGATCTTAAAAATGGGGAAATGGGTCGTCATGGAAAAAAGGTTGAAAACCGCTGAATTAGAGGATTTTTTGAAAAATTGATTCAATATATGCAAATTTTTATCAATATGGCACTGTAAATAACGCACGATTAATAATTATGCTCATAAATATTTTTTAATGTAAAAACTCAATACATAAAAATTTATAATTCAATTAAAAGATTTCCAATCTATCTGCTATGGGAGTATTTTGAGGAAAATTTAAAACTTGAAAAATAATCCTTAATTAAAAAATATATTTCTCCACGAGAAAATAATTACAACGAATAAAATCAATATGTAGCATGAGGTCAACGAGTGGATTAGTAGAAAGATTTTTCATTTGAAAATTATTGCAAAATGAAATCTAGTCGAAATTTATTCTAATAGCATTTTAAATGAATGAGAATGAATGACAGTCTTGAAAATTGGTCAAATTTGAAATACTTCTCCAAACACAAAAAACTTCATTAATGATAGAAAAATATTAATAATATTTGGGAAAATCATTTAATTCTCATATTGATAGTTCATTATGAATTTTGGTGACTGATAATTGAAAATTCGGTGTACATAGCAAAGAGGGAAGAATTGATAGTCATAAATTGATTTATACTTCTCAAATATAATACATATGAGTACATTATTAGATTGTTGGGTACACAAAATTGAACTTTAAACATAAAATTTGAGTGGAAATTTAAATTTGAAAAAAGAATAAAATAAGGGGAGAAAATTTCAGCAGGAAGTATTTGGGCAGTATATCATATCTTTGAGATTACTCAAAAGTTGAATTATTATATTATTTCGTATACAATATCATAAATAATAATCATAATTAATGTATAAAATTTTCAAAATGACATCATAACTCAGTCCGAATTGAAAGTATTGTTTCACCCATAAATAGAATCATAATAATTAAAATCTAAAAAAATATAAAAGAAATCCAAAATGGAATTTATTAAATAAACCAGTTACTAAAAATAGCAACAATGAAAATAAATGAGTAAAAATAGCATTAATAATAATAATAATAATAATAATAATAATAATAATAATAATAATAATCCTTATAGAACAAAAAATAAAACAAGGAATTAAAGACTAGTATATAAGGAATAAGAACAAAATAAAGTCGCTTAATGCGAAATAGTTTCTACAATCTATCTAATTCTTTTACCGTTAATCGGACAAATCGTTTTGTCACTTTACTTTACTTTATGAAGAAAAATTTATATAAAATTTATTAATGAATTCTGATAAACTATTTTGTCTCATTGTCTTGCGAAGAATGATTTTGATCCAAGAAACACTGGGCAGTTTTCCAGCACGAATTTGATATTATTATAAACCCATCTATCAAATAATATTAATTATTTTAAAATGGCATTTTAGATTTATTCCAATATAAAAGTTCTAGTCTGAATCTCATTCACCCAGAATCTAATTAAATTTCTAAAATCTTAAAATCCAAAATATTATTATAATAGTGGTTACAGTGCCATTAGGCCTTACCACCGACAAAATCAATTGAGTGTCTTACGGGCACTGCCATAAGAGATTTTTTAAACTTTCAAGATTTATGGCATTAGAATTTTAATTAAAAAACGAAACCAAACCTCCTGATAATTTTGGCCTCATTTGTAATAACATTTCATATTATGATATAGTGTTTTGTTTTGAATTTGATTCTATTATATATCCATATGAATTTTAACCATCATTATATTTTTTATATTCGCTGTAATATTAATTATATTTTAATTCGAATAAGCTATTTAATTTAATCTCATATTTTTTCATAATTAAATACAGCTTTTGGACCAGGTGTACAAATTAACTAGAATTAATAAAACAATAGAGCTTAATTAGTTTATAGGGCTTAATACGCATTTAATTCTCACATAATTCCAAATTTGTTTTGATCCAGGTTACATTGAACATCATATAAACTAAAGCAAACCCAACAATATATATTAGAAGAACAGTATTTATAAGAATTATAAAAAATTATTCATAATGAGATTTATAGAATCTGGAAAATATAATACACTGACTTTAGCCAGTAGTGAATTTTATCGTGAATTTGGACTAAGTTAATACAGAAAATCATTGTATTAATCAAATATTTATTTTAAGCAGACATAAGACCAAATATCAGATTATCTTTAAAAATTCTAAATATGTTTGAGTGATGTGTTTGTTTCCACAACCGGATTAGAGGTACTACAATGGCATCATGTTTTTATATGGATATTTTCAGTGCTATTTTCAAAATGTCGAGGCAAGTCTATAACTGCAGATACTGAGCGAAAACAATGTTTGGTAACACTGGGGTTATAGGTTGTTGGCGTTTCAGTTTAATGAAACTTGCAAGATATCTCTCAAAAATATATTTTATATAAATATTCAGACAAATTATAAAGACATTTTTGATAATTAAAGTTCTGCTCAGAGATGTTTATATAAAACAAATATTTAAAATTTTGAAATATTACCTATTAAGATTTATTTTAAAAAATTGTTTATAATACTTTTGTGATTCTCAAATGGAGTAAACATTTATGATAAATTAAGAATCGATTATTATCTTGACTTCATCAAGTGATTTCAAGTTAAAATTACATTTTTCTTAAAATGCACCGGGAAAAATGGATCGATAATAAAAACAAAGTAAACAAGTACAATAATTTTAGTTATTTTTCAAATGAAACACAATTGAGTGTAAGTAGGTCAATAAATATTTTGACAAAGAGATTTGAAGTAAATATTCATCAGACTTTCTTATTAACCAAAAAATTAATTAAAACTAAGAACACTAAGTAAATATAAAAGATATTATTATTACAAGATATATTATAAAAAGTTATATACTAGAAGTAAAATTCAACGAAATTAGTTTGAGTGATAAAAATATATATTTTATTTAAAATCAACTTAAGTGAAATTTAAAATTTTTTTAGAAAGTGATTTTTCGACGATATTTTCTTCTAATTTTTCTTTTTTCTTTCTCAACTAAATTACAAAGACATAAATAAAGAAAACAGAAACAAATATGAAAGAATGCTTCATGCGAAAAGTCGATAAAGTCATGGAAAGTTTTGTCGTTGTTATTGTCACATTTGGAAACCAATTATATATGAAGAATTCATTAAATTTAACTCTATGTATATGACAGATATATACTAACTCGAAGTATCGAAAACTATGATTGCAAATCACAATTGTTCAATTTAAAATTAAATTTCCAACTTTCCTGCTCTAAATCACTCTTAATGACAAGATCTATCAATGAATCACAACAATATTACAACCCGAAGGATAAAACAGCGATAGAAATCAACAATTACAAAAGACTGGTCGTCATCACATAAAGAATTACAACATATACAACCATTAATTATTGATAGTTGCTCTCGAGATTAAATACCTTTTTAGACTTGTCGTATGCGCTTACCTACTATCTTGCAGCTTTGGTCTTAATCCGTCAGCGCTGTCTAAAACCTAGCTTGTCGACAGATTCTCTTCTATCTCTCATACCATTAGCGGACCCTCATGTTCGCTGGTTGTTTTTGGTGTGAGCCAATTGAAGATCGAATTATAATTGTTTAATAATATTTTGGAGACACCTGATTGGCTACTGACTCGTGTGCACATCGTATCTGTGTATCGAGCCCTTAAAGGTAATTCCGTGGTCGCCATAGGTATCTTGATTGTTTTAACCATATACCCCCGCATATAATACAAGCCGTTAAGCGATAATAAATGTCATTATGACAATGAAACTTTGTTTGTGTTCAAGACGAATTAAAGTTAAATACAAATAGCCAGATTAAAGTTATATCACATTAAAAAATAGATACAGCACACAAAATATAAAACAGATATATAAGTAAATTAGCAACCATAAGAACCATCAAATTCCCTGGTGAGACAATTCATTTATTGTTCAGAACCAGCTTGTGAAGTAATTTTGTAAATTTGTTGGTAATTTTGGTTTAAAACTAATCATGAAAATCATCATTGCATTAACTCATAAACATAATATTTTTAAAATATGATCTTGAGATAGAGCATATTTCAAAATGTAGAAAATCCATAAATCTGGGAGACATTTAAAAAAATTAATTTTATTTATGCACTAATGTATAAACAACATGACTGTGACTGATTTAATAAAAATAAAACACAATTCGAGGAATATAATAATAATAGTTTGTAATTTCCAAGTTAAATAAATGAGGAAATAAATCATAATTTCATTGTTTCCGAAGACTGAGTTCTGATTGATACAAACGATTTTGTTGGGTCAGAATTAATTGTAAATCGTCTTTGGTTATTTTCGCATCTGCACTTTTATTCCATTGACTGAGAAGCGTTTTCTTTAAGAATTGCAAGTCATGGTCATCATAGTCCTAGAGCAAATAATAATAATAATAATAATAATGATCTTAGGAATTGAAAAATTTAAATTAAATAAAATTAATATTAAAGCAAAATAATATAGAAAATAATTAGCGTATTTGACGGCATATATGAAGGACTTATTTACCAAATTTTGGCTCAAAAATCGCCTTGTGTCTAATATGGGAAGTTGAGACCTTTTGTGAAGATAAATAATTTGCATGCCTGTTATTGTGTGCTTGTATGGTGATACTCAGTCATTACATAACTCCCCACATTTAAGGAAATGCCGTAATCAAATAAATCAATAACAACAACTGGCCCATGAAAAGATCAATTATAAAACAGTAAGTAATTTTTAATTAAAAATACAAATTTTAAAAGAATAAAACTTTCTTTTCGAGCTCAAGTTGTAAGACTTTATGATTAAAAACCTAACTTCAAGAATCATATAAATTGAAAGCCGCTACTATTTTATAAAACATGCATTGAAAACAAACTGAAAATTCATGACATCAAATTATATTTTAATTGCAATGATTCAAACAAATAAATATTTTATAAAAATTTGATTATAAGATTCTTCAAATTTCAATTTCTCTTAAATCCTCACACCCTTCTTTCTTTAAAACCATAGCTTTTCTCTGAATTATTAATCATCTCTGAATCAAATTCTCTAGATATTTATCTACATAAAATGTCTCTTCTTTATCTAATTTAAATCTTCTCACTATATTAACCTTTTCTTCTCAACACCTTATTATATAACTTCACTTTATCTTCTTTACATCGTTTCAATATTTTCCTCATTCTCTTCCATACTTCAATTCTATAGACATTCTCAGAATTGAATCCAGATGCATGGTTACCATGTAAGCCGTTACTATTTTATGAAGCACTCGTTGAAAACGAACTGAATTTTCTATTTTAATCACAATGATTCAAATAAATAAATATTTTATAAAAAATTGAATTTTCAAATTTCAATTCATTTTAAATCCTCACATAAATATTTCCAACAGCACACCATTTATAAAATGGAAAACCGAACTGAGGAACTGACTCACTAGATTATTAAAAGTTAATCAATCAAACTTATACATTCAATCTAAGCTTTAGTATCAATAAATTGATATATTTCAACTAATACGTTCTTGTAATATACACACAAGTGCCTTATAAATTCTGTATCTTTATATGAAAAATTTGGAATCTAAATATGATTATTAGTGTAATGTTGGTATATATTTTCCATCTTTAATTTCATACAAAGTGGACTCAAAAAATTAATGAATAATTTTGTTATCATACATTCGAAAGTTTTAAAATTAACTGATCATTCTTACCTAATCATTTAAATTATCACACCATTTCATCCAATCAAAAGTTGTCATTATCAGTAGTTAAAAAAAACCCAAAACATTCTAATTATTACAATGCAATGTACAATATACAAGAGAATTTGTCTAATACAGATATTTGCATAATTAACTTAAAAGTCCCTTTTTGACACACAAATTGGAAAATCGATTTTGAAATGAAATAAGAAACTAGAAATATTGATATTTAATATTTCACGTTTCAAATTTAATGAAACAATAGCAGTATTGTTAATTGTAGGGCTGGTATACATTCTAGATGTTGTACAATTATAGCAGAATTACTATTACATTATTAATCTAACAATAAATCGACAAATAAAACTACTCAATTGATTATTCGTGTTATCTAGATCAGGGGTGGCCAACCGGTCGATCTTGAAGCCAATTTTAGTCTATCGCGTGAGATATTATTCAAATGAAAATTCGATCTTACGTACACAAAAATTGGCCACCTCTGATCTAGATTAAACATTGATGACTATAATTTTCGATTTCACTTAATGAATTATAAGTAATTAACATCTTAATTAAATATTTCGGACCTATCATTTGCATTATGTAGCAAGCATTTAAAACGAACTGAAAAGTCACGACATCAAATTATATATTTAAATACAATTATATAAACAAATTAATATAATTTTATATAAATTTGAATTAAAACTTTAAAAAATGTAATTCATTTAAAAATTCTTACAAACCTGAAGAAACATTTTTATATTTTAAGTTTTTAAATAAAAATTATTAATTAAATTAATTTTATTTGAGACACACACACACACACATATATATATAACTAAGATATTACCTCTTGAACTATTTCCATCAAATCCTTTAGAAATCCATCCAATTCTTCATTTTCAATTGTTCCACTATGATCCTGTAATGATATTGTAAATCAAATTAATTTTCAAATCAGAGAACAATAAATATATAAATTAGTACATACGATTAATACTATTTCTAAATTCTTCAGCAGCATAGAAGCTAAATTATACAAAAAGCTAAAAATCACATTCAATCAATCTCTATGACAAAAATGGAACCACATTTCTGATTCGTCATCATCTATTTGAATCATCATTTTCAAAACCGTTGGATAAGACGTTGAGGAAATCTTTTGAATTGAACATCATGTTACTTATTTCTTTGAGGCCAGGAAAAAGAGGCCATTATCAAACCTTAGTCTTCAGAAAATAAAACTTGGGTTTCAACTTTGGCCCAGCCAATATATCATTTGAAATTTGAACATAATTTGTCAGTTGATAAGATTACACAATATATAATCTTTAAGATGATCCCCATGAAATTTTTAGCAAATTCTGATTATCTTAAAAAATGTGTGATTTTGTTGAATAGGTTCGAAAGGACAAAGTTTTATAAAGCAATGTTGGGATAATGCATAGTATTTATTAAATCTAAATTGAGTAGAGTAATGAAGTTTGATGTACATACATTAACCGTTATTAGAAACTGTAATATAAGTATTACTTTACTAGTAATTTTATTGATTCCAAGATCAGATTTAAAATCAAAAGACTTAATTACAAGAATACAATCTTTTATCCAATATCACTTCACACTAAATAATTCTTTAAATGATTTTATTGAGTCGATAATATTTCTTAGATAAAAATATAAATGTACGTTTTTCTTTTTGAAAATATTCCTTACATTACTGTTCCATAAAATCTTTTACTTTCCCTACATTTCTCACACCATCTTTAATAGCATATAGAAATATAATTATTTTTAATCTTTTAATTTCTTTCTAATCTTTCTAAACGTATTAACCTCAATGTCTTGTTTCATCTTTATTACTCACTGCTTTAATTATCCGTTCATTAACCTAAATTTCAAAATAGCGTCTCGTTATTTCAATATATTTTCACTTTCTCGTTTCATCTAAGTCATGATTTATCCATTCCACTGCATTATTGTATCACATACAATTTTTGATTTCAAACATTATTTCAGAAATAAATTCATTACATCATAATTAGTTAGTAAAATTATCCTCGCATAAACAAATATAATTCTTAAAAGATTTCATGTAAAAGAATAAATTTTCATATAATAACAATATATGATTTAAAGAACCAAAATATTGTTCAATTCAACTCTAGACAAGGTTGTTGTACATGATTGAAATCGGTTAAAATATGGCAAATAAATTGATTCTCCAACATTAAATTCATTACAATAATATTAATGAATTTTGTAAAAAATCTTGATCCTTAAATTGATCAAAAGTAGTTGAAGTTAAACAAAATCCAAGTTCGACCGAATACTGTTTAACAATTTGATATTTTATGTTGGTTAAATCATGTATTCGTGATCAAAATATTCATTCATTTAGCATGTTTTCTTAATTTTACCTTTATCTCTATTTCAATATTACCAACAATAATGTCATCTATAAGCCACTCTGCTATTTTATAAAGCACACATTAAAAACAAACTGAAAAATCGAACAACACCAAATTATGTACTTAATTACAATTACTCAAATTTCAATTTATTAGAAATCCTCACACCCCAATTTCCTTAAAATCTTTGATTTTCAGAATTTTAAATTACCTCTATATCAAAATCTCCAAATAAAATTCACGTTAATAAAAATTCCATTATTTCATTTCTTCACATCATCTCTATATCTGTTTAATAACTTCCCTATATATTCTCTATATCTTCACTTTTTTCGTCACCACATCTTTTCTATATATTCTTCATATCTTCCACCTTTTTTTCTATGCTTCCATGCCATGGACATTCTCAGAATTGAATTCAAGTGCGTGGTTGTCATGTAAAAAGCTACTACTTCATAAAGCACCCATTGAAAAAAAACTAAAAACCCAAGATATCGAATTGCATTTTAATTAAAATTATTAAAACAAATTAATCTTTTTTATTATAAATCCTTACATCATCCATGGGGGCAAATAACAAGACATTCAAAAGGTCAAGTAGAAAACTGATATATATCTGCTAATAGAGCACTATATTTTATTGATTATTTTTGGCATAATTTTTTCGTTTCACGAATATTACGACAGATCAGACTAATTTTTAGTTCAGAAAATGACTCGTGATTACTACTGTTTGTACTTACACTATTATGGAAAACCAAACAGAAATGTGAATAGAATTTATATGCCAATTAGATTAAATGTGTTTGATTTCATTATTTTGATATGGTGTGTAGATCTATTTCATAAAAGGTATCTTTTGCAACACCGTACTTCATTTATAAGAACCAAGTAAAATTTTATAACATATTTCCATGCAAACTATCGAATATCTTAAAAGTATTTGAGAAAACTCTTGAAGTGCATTACTGGAATTAGAATAGGAAAATAAAATATTGTCTCATATCTTGTATTCGAAACATCTTTTAATAAAATTATTTACAGGTACCTGATCATATACACCGAAAAGCTTCTCTATCTCATATCTCGTTATTCTGCTTGCATTCTATGATAAATAGTTAAATTGCCAGTTTATTATAATTAAAATTTTAACTTTAAAAATCGGTCGGCATAGAAAATTTTCGCGCACTGGTAAAAGTCTAAATATGTACAAAATATTAATAAATAATAAAACAAATATGGTTTAAATGGTATAATGTTATCATTGTTATAATTTTATAAGTATAATATTTAATATACAATTAATCATATAATGATAAAAACTGTCACGATAAATTAATATTATTATTATTAATAAATCTTAACATTAAAATAGTAGAAAGTGATGTGTGCTTAAAGAGTAGATTAAGTAAATAAAGTTTATGATTATGACAGGTTACATTAAACATTTAAACAATATTTTATTGATTACAATGTCGTTTTGATTCACACGCTCACAAAAATAGCAGTACCAGAAGAAGTTATTTGACAAGCTCTCGAAACAAGTTCAGTATATATTAAATTTCAATGTCCAAAATTTGATGAAAAGAATTTAGATAAAGCAAGCTGACAAATACACAATATTAATCAAGTATGAATCTGGTTAAATAAATATAATGTCTGCGAATACAGGCATACAGAGCATGGATAGACTGAAGTAAACAAAAAACTAATCATCCAAAGTTTGATTCGAAACATTGATGACCAGAAATAAGCAAACATTATTTTTGTTTAACTAATTTATTGGCGAATTAGTTCAGTTTTTTAAATAAATATAATGTCTGCGAATGTTAATGATGCAACTGGTGACCACGTCATATAAATCAATGCAATTACAAGGAATCAGCAGAAGAAGCAGCTACTGGAGAGCTCACTGAAACAAACACAGAAAGCCCTTAATTTCAATATTCGAAAATTTGATGGAAGAAATGCAAATGAGACCGCAAAGTGCATACGGTATACAGAAGAAAGAATATCAATTAATAGTCTCAGCCTGATTAGCGCATTCGATTTGCTGCTTTTAGATGAGGCAGGTATTCTGTGGAAAAATTTCAAATCACGATACACCACAGAAGAGTCAGCTAAGTCATGGTTTGAAGATACGCTCACAGTCAAAAAATCTATAATGGGTATGATTGTCAAATTTGCAAATGTTCAATAATCGGAGAGCGAACGGTTTGCCATCTTCGAGATGAGAGTTCACCGATTGGTTGAGGCGGTGATGAATTCCGAATTGAAGCAAGATTCAATAGTGAAAGATATCATCAGCAAGAGAACACGATCAAATGGGTTGAAAGACGTTCTTGCCCTAAAGCCAGACATGGATATAATAGAAATTAAGAGTGCTGCAAAGGTCTTCGAGAATCCAGAACAAAGTTTGCAATGAGATTTCCAGGCAGTTAGTACAATACGTAGAGACAGCGATGCTCAAGCTCTAAAAACTGGAAGAAGCAACCAGTGGAATAACCAGTTCAGAAAAGAAACCAACGAGTCCAGTAATTATAAACCACCACATACTATCAAAGCACGGAACCCTATCGAATTACCGGATTCAAGTCAGACAAACAAGTAGAGATTCAATTCCCACACGCGAAAAAATCCAGTCGATTAAAGTGGCTGAAACGATGAAGTGGGGCTTAAGAGAGATGAGTAACGTGGTTGGCGGATTAGTTTAGTTTTTTAAATAAATATTATGTCTGCAAATGTTAATGATGTAACTAAATTGTTATTGGCATACAAAGCATTGGTAGTAAGAAGTAACCAAAAAACTATTAGGTGTATTAGTATGATTCCGGCTTTTTTTTAAAAAACAAAAACATTTTTTAAAATATTTATTTAATGAAATT
>JBBMOY011455864.1:0-21060 GCA_037951405.1 Platydemus manokwari | reverse complement strand
AAGCTTCAGTAATTGCAAGTGTTGTAGCATTCAATACGATTTCCTTCACTTGATTAGAAACCTAGATGATGTGACAATAAACCAATGTTAAGACACAAAAATTAGACTACATTTAAATCGATAGTTTCATATCCGGTATATGACCAATCTTCAAAATTAGGTATAAGAGTCAAATTATAATTAATAGGTTTCACGTCACGAGGGAGTCTGTGCATATTACTTTCGGCCATTATAGATTTCGTAGCGATTATTGAAAAACTTTTGTTACAAAGCTTAAATAATTTAAAAGTGTTATTTATGTTACAAAGCAAAGATAGACGAATAAATGGTTTCATCAAATGATCCACTTAAACAAATCGTGATTAAATATTTAATCATATTTCATAAAATGTTCGATATTGACTTTGATTATTTTTAAGTTTTTCTTTGAAATAAAATACATTTTAATTTTCTTAAGAATTTTAAATATTCAGGATTACAAGAAATTTTTTGCACATATTAGATATTATAAATAAAATTAAAAATCTTAAATCTTTTTTGTAAATTTAGAAATAAGAAATTTTATTTTTCTAAAATCATGTGTGGATTTCTTAATTCGAGTTTTTGGTTTGAAGTGTTCAGTGTTTTAAGCCTGCAATTATGGAATTAATCATTTTAAATTAAGCTCTCATTTGTCATAATGCTTCTATTATATAACTAGTTTAGCAATAGAAGTTGATTTTTAAGATTAAACTAAAACTAAATTGTAAGTTCCATCCACAAGTGTAACGAAAATATATTGTCCAACTATTTAATAAAATCAAACTATATCCAAAATCCTTTTGTTTCTGATATACATAAAACACAAAAAACACAAAATATTTGAAAATTAACTTTCAATAAATTTCTATAATCAGAAATCAAATAAATAATTTAACAATAATTACATGATATAAGCAATGCAAAATATATATCATGAACAGAAAGTTATTAAACATGAAGTCTAGATCTCAATTCTTGTTAATAAATCATAATTTTACACGTTTCTTTGTGAGCATCTTCAACTGAGATATTTTTACATTTCACTTTCATTAAATACAGAAGAATGTTTCCCTAAAAAAACAACAATACTCTAAAATCTTTTTTTTTATCAGCTGCATACACTAATGTATGCACCAATATACCAAGGCTGTTGGTATTTTTGATACTACACCTAGGACCGCTTGACAACGGATAAAGATGTGGGCATCCTTTTCGTAATCGGTATTACAGCTGCAGCAAAGTGTGGTTTAAATTCAGGAGAAGCAAGTTGTTTCGAGCTTGGTGTGTAAAGATCTATACTTTCGATATAGGTGGAAGTTCTTCAGCGGTCTCTGTGATAGATGAGAGGGCGAGAAGCAGCGTACCAGCCTGCCCCATTTTTCTAACACTGCAGATACTGATATAATAAATAAAAAATGAAGTAAAAATGTCTATTTAATATTTAATGAAAATAACAATAGCAAATGTGATATTGAAATGAAATTAATATGACAAAGTTGTAGTACCTTGTATAGTATAACAACCAATATTGGGAACTGTGCAGTCTATACTCAGCCTTGTATGGCATATAATGAGGCACACTAACTAGGCATGTGACCTCAAAAATAATATATATAAACACAATCCAACATCACGGCTTTGCAATTAATATTACCACAAAAAATTACTTTGCGAGAATTCTCTTTAAATATTTTAAAGGCATAGCATTATTGTTATTTGTCATATTTTTCAGCTAGGAGAGAATTAATTTAATTATGTTTTCCGATGAAAATGATTAATAAGTAAATTTAATTTTTTTTGCACCCACAGCTATTTCAATAGCAATGGTTACTCTAAATTAGCCCCTCTTTCATTTTTTCCATAAGGGTGTCTCCCCACTTAGTTGGGAACATTGAATTCTTTATCCGAAGAAATGAATCGTAAGCAATAGTGCATTGTATGTATTGAGCTTTGTAAACTCTATTTTTTTAAATTAATAATCCATTTTTCAGGCAATTGAACTCATTTTATTGTGGTATACATTTTAGAAACTCTTAATTTATCCTTGTTTATTTATATTTTAAATATTATATAAACTATTATCGAACACCTCCTGATTTTCTGAAATGGTCAGATTAAGTTGAGAATCGAAATCATAAAATTTAGAATAACACCAAATCTTCGATTTTATTTTATTATAATCCAACAGAACTAGAAGCCTACAAATTCTGGAAGCAAAAGAAGGTTGAAGGAAGATTATTTTTGGAAAGGTGTGGAATTTTCAGCACGAACTTTGATGGAAGTTATGAATGAATAATAATTCCTTTGAGGGAGTTAATTCAAAATTAAATGAAATACAATTACTCGTTATCATGAAGATTGTTGAAGGTGTTTTGGAGTAGTAGTCGAAGTCGTCGTCTTTTCGTGAGTTTACATTTTCTTTACTTCCTAATTTTACTTATGGTTTTTATAGTATTTTTTGTTTATCATTGTTTGATGTGATTGACTGTGTGCATCCCAATGTGCTTCCTTTATTGGTTCATTTTTATTTACAATTTACTTGTCATATTTTTATAAACACCCCTATTGGAGTCAGATTTTTAATTTAATTCTTTTATAGTTTGAACATAAATTATCAATAGACGCTTAATCGTTATAGCTATTTTAAGCCTCTTTAGATTTTTCAATCTATCTTAAAAATATTTAAACCATCTGAAACATAACACAATTTAGCTACTGCTTTGTAAAATAGTAGCTTAAATCTGGAATGAAAATCTGGTAGTTGAGTAATAAACAAAAATGCATTTATAATCTGTAAAGGGATATAATTGAAATTTTATAAATAAAATAATTATTTCATCATGTGACACCCTAACAAGTAAATACAGAGAAATTATGTCGCTTTTTGATTATGGTTTGAAATTACTTCATTTTTTTCCCATTAATAAATTGAAGTTGTTTTTTAATTTTAAATTTTTATTCTGTTAGGGTATTATAAAAATTATATACAAATGGTGACTTATTATCACCACTACGGATTGCGTCGAGAGGTTAATGGTGTTTATTAGTATGAAAAGCAATATGGCGTCTAAGACTTCATTACTGGTTTTAATTAATTAAATACATAGTGGAATCTTAGTAGTTTACTCCTTATGGCATATTAGCACAAACAAATAACCCAAATCGATAAATACAAATATATAATTCTTACAGAAATCGATTTGACGATTTTAAAGAATTATTTTAACGATTTTGGAGAGCATGTGTAACATCTACGTCTTATTAGTGTTTTATAAACGATTGTGATTCTGGAGACTTGAATTGTAAGTTGTCGTATTTGATATGATCGGTATATTACGTGTGGTTGTTTAGTTCACTCTGCTTTCTTGTTGATTACTATTTATTTGATGATATCAACTTATGCTTAATGTTCTCGGGTTAAACTGATTTCCTAGTACTGTAGACTTAATGGATAAAAGAACAAATATTATTATTATTGTTGTTATGATTATTATTATTGCATTATATCTTATGGTGTAATAATACAGAACTTATTAAGAATTACTTAAAATAGAATAGCAACTAAAATAGAATAAACATGCTTATGATTAATATTATGTCATTATGTTTAGTTCTTCTTCTGATCATCTTTGATGGGGTATTCTAAATGATTAGAGAGGCGAGTTGAATGACGAAGAGCTGATGATTTTACAAGCCAAACATACTGTGTACATAATCATTACACTAATTGAATGTTTGTTAGCTAAACCCCTACGATCATTTTTATTTAAAAATGAAAAAAATTATTGAGACCCGAATAATTTATTAATTAATTAAAAATCAAGCTTTGACTATTAAAAATTGAGATATCATTTTTATAATAAATTTTTAGTTACATCCACATAAGTTTGATTCTTCTTCATCATCATCATTTTCACAAAGAAGACTTTCATTTATAAAATATACATTCTTCCCAATGTATTTTGTGTCATTTAAGTCCTCGGTAATATCTTTGGATTTCCAGTTTAGAATTTCTCTTTGAAGTAGTAAATTTTTAGCTTGTTTATCAAGTTTATGCTTTTGGTTCTGATTTTCAATATCGCATGAATTTTGAAAACTTTCTCGATCAGATTTCTTTAAATCACTGGTCTTGTTATTTTTACAGCCACATGTATTTGAAGGATTGTCTTCATCATTATAATGACGCTTCATGTTTTAATATTTCATAAATTTAATATTGATTTAACATTGATTTATTTTTCTAAATAAATCCTGTGTTAGGTATTCCTTATATCCAAAATGTTTTGCTTTACATAATATTATCATATCCTCTGCTACTATGCTATGTTTTTACTATCATTTCTGTGTTACCATTTTTTATGTTTTCTTATGTTAATGCATGGATGTATAGGGAATTTTATTTCATAATCTTTTTCTCCTACGAATGTCCAAATGCTGAGCTAAATGGTTTTTGTAATTCCGTATTTATCCTAATTATTCTTCCGCAATCTTTTAATTTTAGTTCTTTTTCCTCTGTTAACTTTCTTGATTCTCTGGCTTGTAATTATATTTCTCTGATCATTTCTCTAGTCTTTTTAAAATTATCATTTTCAACTAGTTGTTGTACCTTTTCTACTTGTATTCTGATTGTTTTCATTACGCATGATCCATTGAAATTTATACCAAATGAGTATAGTCCACAACTACATTTTTTTTACTAATGTGTTCTCTTATTCTTCACTTGAATTCATATATTTTTTCGATGTTTCCTATTTCATCTTCGTTTATTTTCCTATTTCTATTTAGAGGAAATTCTTCTAAGTTCTTTATTAGGCCTTCTTTTTCTTTCTTTAATTTTTACATTTCCTTGTGGTATTCTTGTTCCGAATTTCTCCAGATATTTTCCAAATTTTTAATTTCTGTGTCTAATTTTTTTCCATGTCTAATTTTTTCGTCTCTTTCCGTTCAAAGTATTTTTCTTGTTTTTCTTCTCATATCAAGTACCGTTCCTTAGCTAATTCTTCTAATATTTTTCTTTTAATAATTTCCCGATCAAAATTCTCTGGCTCTTTATTTCATTACTGCCTTGTTTGTCTATCATATTGTTCTTTTATTAATACACATGATGTAATCATATAGACTGTTTGTTTACAATATTCACATTGAACTTCTTCATTAGTATTTACTTTGTCTCTTGTATAATCAAGCATTTCTGCCCTATTATCATCATTTAATGATCTCTCTGATGATGGACTCCTATTTCTTTCATGTGGTACTAATTGTTCTTCACTATTTTTATTTATCATCATTTCAACATATCCATTATTGGTATTGATTTATATTTTTCATTATTCCCTGCTGATTTTTCCAATTGTTATTATTCCCATCATGTAGATTTTTACTTCTATTGTTTTGCCTATTGTTGTAATTATTATTGTTGCTGTATTCCCGTTTATTTTCATTTTTATCCAAAGGACTTCTACTCCTATTATTTGACCTATTATTCTCATAAGTTTTGTCTTGTTAAATATTGTCATCCATAATTTGGAATTGTGTTAATACTTTATTTAATTGTCCCCATGTTACATTCATATATGAATTTTACTCATCCTCTTTCGTTACTATATTATTTTTACTTGTAGTGGGAGATGTCTCTTTTTAACACCCCTAAATGTCACTACTTACTAGTGGATATTTGAGTCTTCACTTATTTCTAATAATTTACTACTACTGGACTCTATTGTCCCAAAATAATTATTACTATGATTTCCCTTGCTGCTATTTTCTAATACGCTATCTGTAGTGACGTTTCAATTTCACTATTATCTTTTCTCTTGCTAAGTCGCACATTCATCATGTCCAGGCTTTTTAATAAATTACTTTTATTTGAGCCACGTAATTTCCTATCAGATTTATCAAGTATTGAACTTTTTCTATTTATATGCACTTTGTTCCTATCAACACTTTTTGCGGAGTTAATTTCAAATTTATTAATTTTGTCAACGCTTGACCCGGAAACAAATTTATCATATTTGTCAACGAGATTCAATCTGTCAACGCTCATGCTAGCTCTAAATTTATTCAAGTTATCCTCAATGTGAAATTAACGCTTAAGGTTAAATCAAACCACTAAGTCTATTAACGCTTATTGCAAAATCAGCACTTGTCACGAAATCAGAACTATTAAATTTTCAATTCCTGATGAAAAATAACACTATGAGCAGGATTAAGTCTTCCAAAACTATTAGCGTTTATTGCGAGGCTATATTTATCTGTCTTAACATTTATCACACTTAAACAATTTAAATGCAGGAATCCTCTTTTTATACTCCGATGTTTCTTATAAACTTACTTAGCTAAATTTGTATCTATCCGGTTCAGGCAGAAATTTATCAAATGCGAGTCACTAATTAATTTATCAAATTAATCAGCGATTTTTTGGCTTAATCTCAAATTATTAATAATTAATTTATCAATAGCTTTTTGGCTCAATTTAAATTTAAATTTATCAATTTTAAATGTCACTATTTTAGTTTGCAGGCAACAGTTATTGATTTATTTTCACAAATTTTAATTCTCATAATTGCACCGGGTGTTGATTATTTATTTTTCACGAAATTTTATTCCTAACTCAATTATTTTTTGACAAAGTTTTACTTTATTTTGGGCAACAATTGTTGATTATTTTTGTGTAAATTTTCTTCCCAATTGATTCATCAGTTGTTGATTATTTAAAATCAATTTTAATCTTCACCCGAGTCTCTAAACTTTTATTAACATTTAAACCAAAATTTATCCTCAATTCACCAGTTGTTGTTTATTATATTTTTACATAAACTTTTCCTCTTTCGAATCTTTAAAATTTTACTGAATTTTAAAGCAATTTTGCTCCTCACTCGGAACCAGTTGTAACGTATGAGCCATATTAGTTTTTATTATCAACTTATTAACTGATTTTGAATCTAGGATCACCGTTGTTTTAATCAGTCTCTGTGAGTTTCGGTTAAGGCCTCAGGTGCAGTTTAACTCTATTATGACTAATATTTTACACCACACACTTAATACCGTATGAAGACGATAAAATGCGACAACAATGTCCTATAACTTAATGTTAATGCTTCAATAAGTCTCTTCGCCTTAATGCCTCTGAATGCTAATTTTATTCCTGTTTTTTACTATCTTTATTCCAATTCCAATCAATCAAAAACCAACTCTTGATTTTATAAAAATTTATTGCAAACTAAAATAAGACATCGATATAAAAATGACACCAATGACCAACGATAATAGGAAATTACAGTAATTATAATACCAATCAGTTGTTTACACAAGTTGATGCTTACTAGACTTTATAGGCTTATCGACAAACGTTCTGCGAATTGTCGGACTTAAACGAATTGCTATAGATGCTAACACGCATGCTGAATCAAATCTTCTAACGTATTAACGGTTTCCAAATTAATGAGCCCTCGAAACCGATTTTTTCTCTATTTGTATGATAGCTCTACTTGGATTTTTAATCTCTCTCATTGTTTTAACTGTATCAATTTTATTTTAAATTCCCCCAATGTTTTTTGAAATTAATTGTTACATTTTTAATTCCTTTAATAAGAATATTACAGGTCTAAAATTATATTCTTTGAAATATAATTTTCCGAATTTATAACCGTCGTTTATTTAGTAGAAATGTTTCTTTTTAAACTTCTATTATAATTAAATATTGTTTAAATCTAAAATTTTATCTTCTCTTAACATTGTCGGTTATTTTTGTTAATTCTGGAAATGATAATTATGGCAATTATTGCATTGGAACTTTGGATTCACTTCAGATGTTAACAAGATATTTGGAGAACAATATTCATTTATATTATCATTTTTATTAATATTGATATGGGAAACAAATTTGAAACATTTCATAAGTATAAATTTGTTGAAAATTGAGAGAAAAGATTTATTCTGGCAGTTTTGACTTGCAGACTTTAAAAAGTAACAAAATTTTGAATGTTGTGGTCCAAAAGAATCGAATCTTGAAAATTATATTCCACTCAATCGTACTAATCAGTACGTACGTAAATGAATCTCAAATTTAGCCAAAACTCCATGAATCAATATAAAACAACGACATAAAATTCGGCTTCTAAATGGCAGTTGGTCATTTTTACATAAGTATTTATAGACCAGATTTGTGTGTATTTTTGTATCACAGTTTGATTTGATCTTTTATTTCTCAAGTTCCAATTGGATTTATTGCTTTTGTATGATCGGAATTGGTCAATTACTAGTGTGCGTTATTATGTAGTTATTTCCATTTGTCGAATTAGAATTTCATATTTAAATTTTCTGTGATTAGTTGGTTTCTATGCCTTTATGGTTGTGCACTTTAAAAGCGCATACTCATTTTAAAACAACAAATTTGTTTAACTGAAATAAAATAATAAATAAATAATAAACATTCACAAATACAAATAATCGTGACAATTACCATGTTGCCATGACAACTGATGAGGAAAATGCCCGATACAGTAGGAACAAAACGTAGACCCTACGAAAAGGAGCATAAAATTTAGTATAAGAGACAAAGTAATTTAGACAAATTTGCTCAAATAATTTTTTGACAAACAGAACATAATTTAACAATAGGACGAATAGAATTCGAGTTTCGTTATGAGTAATTTTTATTTAAAAGATATTAATCATAATTAATACTAATAATATCCGAAAGGGGTATTTAAATCATAAAATATCCACGTCGAAATTCTCAAAGAACATTTGACTTCATACTAATTTTATACTGCTACAGATCTTCTTTTTTAACCAGAGTTGGGTGATAAAAGTTACCAACGTTGGTTTTTCAATCATCTGTGGGGCACGACAGCATTAATAAATGTAAAATCAGTGAAACTTAAAATCATCTTGAGAAATTGTTATTATTGTATACGTGTATATATCATATTGATTGAATAAAGATTATCGACTTCAATTATTCATTTTTATTAATTATTTATTTATTTGGCTTAAACTTGAATTTAAGCAGGTAACCAATTTTGTGACGAGTCAAACATTTGTAAAATTGTCTTACCATATATCTACCCTCACAGCTAATAAATTATCACCAACATCAAATTCCATCAGTATTATTGTTTAATTTGAGTATATATAATTGTCAACAGCAATGTTATTTGTTAATTGTATGATCTTTTTAGGTTAGATTCCCAACACATACATGCCTACATTTCCAAAGAATAAAATATGCGTATGAGCTCAACTAAGAATGAGACAGTATGGATTGAAAAATTGAATGAAAACTATTTATTTTATAATGGTGAACATCAGAAATTCTGTACAAGTTATTAATTCAAATCAACATCGAGGGTCACATTGCATGTCGCCCCCACATTTAGATATTGTTTATTCTATTTCTCTAAATCAAATCAATATTGTTTGACAATCAAATTCTACCAATCTATAAACACTAACTTACTAATCAAAACACCAATATGTTCTTCGAGAATGTCAATTAGAAAATAAATGATGAAATCTAGAAACGATAACACATACCAAACCCATACATTACATCAATTTAACAAAATATTATTTATCGATTATTAAACCAAAATGAATGAACCAATCAAATTGCAGCAATTGATGAAATAAAAATTGAAAATAATCTTTATTAAACAATATACAAATAAAATTAATTCAAACAAATTTTCTCATTGGATCATCTTTCATCATTTTCAATCGATGATATGCTTCGATTTCAGCTTCAGACAGATTTGTGGAGTCGCCATAATTCGAATTATATGGTCGATTTCTTTCATTATTTGATAAACATTCCTCAACATATTTCAATCGTTTCCTTTCTTTATCAAGAGCTTTTTGGATCTGTTTTTCATGTTGGCCTTCATCACTAGAACTGCTCGAATCACTACTATCCGATTGGGAACTATTCGATCTTTTTCGTTTTTTATTTCTCGATTTTTCCTTTTCAGTTTTTCGTTTTGTCGCTTTCTCATTATCTGGTTGAGATAAAGTTTGACAGGCCGGTTCAATGACGTCATTGGATTGATTATGCATTAATTCTTCCATATCAGTTTGAGTTTCAATTTTTATTCCAGCTTCTCCTAAACAATAACTGGCCTTTTCAAACGAATGACAACATTTATAGCCCCATCGACCATGCTTCCAATAAGATCCCCACACGGAGCTGTGATTGTTCTTGTAGACGTCCTCTTCATATCGAGACAACACCTTCGGTTTTTTCGGACCTTTGATTTGTCGTCCCGACGAATCGTATTCAAAATAGGATTCCGATTGGCCGTAAATCAATTCCATTGGAGGTGGCTGAAGGAATTCCTCACCACCGTATGTGTCCAAGATTTCCTGATTGATTTTACTCTTCACAGTCTTCGAGCCTTCTTCGATTTGACGGGCCAATAATTCTACTCGAGTCGGATCGGCTTGCAAATGAAGATTGACGCCCCGCTTTTGCATTTCCCAAACGAAAACTTGCGATTGCAACATTTCTTTCGCTTCATCTTCCAAACGAATAAAATTATCACCGGCAAATGGTACTTCTTCAACACTTTTTCCAGTATTTTCAAACGGATTTCCTCTCATAGCACGAGTCTTTGGGTCATAATATGCCGAATCTGGATCGAGATTTAGCAAATACTTCGGAATATCTTCTCGCAATCGTAAATTTCGAATCGATTGGCGTTGTTTTGCATCAAATTTCTGACCTGGCATGTCAACATCTTCTCCGGTTCGACTTTCATCTTCGTCTACTTTTTCAAATAATTTTTTCTTTGTTTCTTCATCACAAGATTTTAACTGTTCTTCCAATTGTCTTGCATTGGCTTGTTTCCGTAATTCTTCTTTCTGGTAGAACCTATCGACGACTTCTGTATGTTCCACAGAATCATAATTGTTATATCGATCTCTCTTAGCATCATATCCAAGGTTTTTATCATTAATACTATTTGACGTGATATCAACTACAACCATTGGTTTGTTAGAAAATTTAGCTAGCCTTGCTCTTGGCTTCTCACAACATTCAGATCTTTTATGACCAAATCCTCCACAATTTTCACAAGCACCTTTTCGAAAAGAATTTACAACCACCTCTTTTTTTAAAATCTTATTTTTATGAGATGCAATTATTTGACTCAATCCTACAGGCTCTTGTTTGGCTTGCTCCAATCTTTGATGACGTAAAGTAGGTGTTTCAGAATTATAAAACCACGGCGCTTGCATAATATATTGTGGTATATGAGGATTTATATCGTTTCCATGTTCATCTTTCATTGCTGGAACTTGAGCTAGCTTTCTAGCTTCTTCTAACTCTTTCATCTTTTTAAAATCCTCTTTAGTATATTTCTGTTTACTAGCATCATCGTTTTGCTTAACCAAAACTGATGGTGGTAAATTTGGTATAAATGACATCTATTAAATTAATAATTTAAAGATAACTTCAAAACAGATATGAAATTTTAAATATTTAAACAAACACTTTTATTTTATAATTAGGTAATTAAAAAATTAATTAATTTTTAAATTTTAAAATTCTAAATTGAAACCTAACTAATTAGTATAACTCAAAAGATATTTTTCTAAATTTTTAATAATAATGAATTTTAAAATTAATGTTATGTATTAGTATTTCTTGATTTTTATCAGAACAGGGAGCCGGTTTAATTATTAAAATAAAATAAGAAAATTGATAGGGAATTTTAAAGGTTAGTTAATTAAGAATTTTAAATTTTGAAATTATAGTCAGGTAAGTAATTTACAAGTTTAGAATAACTGTACAAAGTAACAAAAAGTATTAAATTTTTCAAATAATCGTCGGGCACAAAGTACCCAAAGTCGACTACTATATAAGTCGAAGAAAAATGCTAACATTTCACTCAAACAAAAGCTTCGATAACTAACAGCTTGAAGAATTAATTTTAACCGTTCAAATTGATAATTTGAATTACAAATTGACTTTTACTACTACAAACAGTAGTTTGTGAACTAACTTTAATAATTATCAAACAGAAATAACCACCTTATTAAATTTTAGTAAAACTTTTCCATAACTAATTTAAATGAATTACCAAAAGATTCTGCTTCTCTTGGAATCAAAATAAATTATTTAAAAATCTGTAAACTAAAATCATTAATGCCGTAATCAAGTTCCTGAAAGCTCAACAAAATAACCATACTTGTTATTGTAAACTTACGTTATTAAACTTTAAAGAGTGGATTTATGCTTATGTTGTGATCATTATCTAAAAACGGAATAAATAAGTACGGATACGTTATCACGAATTCATGCTGTTTAGTTTTATAACACTAGTCTTTAAACAACAAAAACCTAAAATTTTTAACAAAAATGATATTTGAAATATTTTTTCAAGTTCTAATCTGAATTGTTTAATATTTATATTTTTAGTATTTCCATATCTTGACAAGTAACAATTTGTCTATAATCATTAAATTCTTTAATATTTGTAATAAAAAAATTAACACATTCTCTAAATAAGTCGCGTATTTTAAGGTAAACATTCATTTAATACTTTCTTTATTTTTTTTCATTTTTATACATTTTTTTAATTTCTTAAATTTTTTAAGTTTTAGTTAAATTTATTCATGTATTTTAAAATTCTATAACACCTCTCTATATTTTTCTTTTATCTCTCATGTTTATTTTCTGTTCTTTTTGAACCTTATTTTGTAATTTATTTTTTTATTCATTATTATTATTTTTTATTTTTAAAATCTCTTCTTTTAAATATTTTATAGTTTCTTTTGTTTTAAAATTTCATCATCAGTTAATATAGTATTTTCTTAAGTTTTCGATTAAAATAAATATATTTTATCAAATTCATGTTTTATTGTTCCAGAAATTTCTCTAGAATTTTTTGTCTTTTTACTATTTAATCAATTTATTTTGACCCATATAATATTAAAAATAAATCATATAAAATAAACTCAACATATGTACTATAACTCCAAAAAGTGGATCACTTTTAATGTTCCGGTTGTAGAAGTGTTGTTCCAGTTTCAGGAAGAAGTTAGTTTTAGTTAAAATAAAAGATTTACAAAATCAAATGAGTGTATTTTGTTAACCTTATGTACATAATAACAGATGCTTACTGAAAATTAGATAATAAATAGAGTTTAAATAAAGAAATGGATTCTCTAAACTGAATAACTAGTGATTTTATACGCTTTTAAGTATTGACTGCTTATTGACCAAATTTTATCAATATTTAATTTTACAGGTGGTTGGTGTTGTAACTAAATAAAATCTTTATTCATCTGTTGTGCTGGATTTTTTCGTCTTCATCAATGACTAGCGCATTTGTTGCGTATTCACCTGCTTCTAGAGTGCCTTGAACAAGATTACGAAGGTTGGAATTTCAGCGGCATTGAAACTTCTGCTTATCTATTTCTCTTTGTAACGCATATGGCTGCATAATGCAGTCTTCTTTAAAACGATGATTATTCTTTATGAATTTGAGCAGTCTCCATTGAATTCTCTGCATCCTCAAAAGATATCTGTTCACAATTTTCATTTTGAACATTTGAACAAAAATCCTCTGATTTATTTTAATAAATAATGATGGTCAATATTAGTGAAACAAAACACAATTATAGTAAAAATATAAGTTACAAAAATATGTTCCCGTTTTGGGAGTTGTAGTGTCTATATCATCTAATCACCTAGTAATATTTTTTAATTCGATTGTCATGTTGAAATTTAAAATTCAAAAATCACTTCTCAAATTTATCAGTTGAAATTATCGCTGCTCAACTTCAAATTTAGAAATTTTCGATTTTTGGAAATTTTCGATTTTTGGAAATTTTCGATTTTTTGAATTTCAGTCATACTTTAAAGCCTCAAATTTAGGGCATCAGATTTTTCTCGTATTTTCCTTTTGAAATGGTCTACTATATACACCATTTCACTGGTGACGAATTCATACCAGTTTCAGCAATGAATTTTAATTTATTTATTCATAAATTAAAATTTTATCATCATTAACTTTTTCAACTTAAATTATTTTTTTATTTCGATTTTTCTGTTAATTTATGCTGACTGTATTTTTCTATAGAGTTAATTGTTTGAATATTTATAGAGTTGAGCAAAAAGTAATTTATTATTTAATTTTGTTGAAAGCCGTGTTGATAACTTGTAAATGATCACCTAAATATTTGTCAGTAATAATTGAAATGATTACCGAAAGTCTAAATTTTCCGCTGAAACACATGTTTTTAATTTTAATCAAGGGTTAAGAAAGAAATTGCCAATAATTATTGAACACCTGCTAGTTGTGTTTCTAAAACATTGTCCTTACTTTCATGATAGCCAGCGTTTTTCGAATTAAGTAAATATATAAACAATTAGTACTTCGATATGCGAAAGAAGTTCCTTTCCAGCAGTTCCAAATATTCCTCCAAGATTTAAACCATCATATAAACAATACTCGAAAGGAAAGAAATAAGTAAACAAACAATCAGCCCATCTAAATATCTACCTTTTTGTCAGATATCTTGATAGAACTACACTCCAAAATACATTGAATTGCCATAGAAGAAATTTCATATTATTTATTATTTTAATTTGTATTCCTATTATATGCACCTCTCTTTTATTTAAAACATCACTGGGTGGTAAAGTTTGACAATACCTTGTTTAGACCCAAAATAAACTGATGATATTAAACTGGAAATTCTAAAATATGGCAATAAATGAATACTTTTATAATTCCAGATAAATGTAAGATAAACTCCAGGTGTAACCATAAAATAATCAGTAATATTCATAGTATGATATGAAATATTCATTTAGTGCAGTGGTTCTCAACTCCGAATCATGGTAGGTGTACAAACCATTACATGTAAAAATGTGTTTAATGATGCTGTTAAATAAATAGTTTGTGATGCTGACTAAACTACTTCTGTTCACAATTACCTTAAGTCTTTTATAGGTAATGTTATTATCTGATAACCTTATTATTATAGGTAATTCATTACTTGTTGTATCAACATTCTGATTAAATTGTTACAAATTGATTTTATTAAATATGGTGAGTTATATATATCAATGGTTCTCAACCTTTTTTCTATGGCTACTCATTTTCCCATTTTTAAGAATTTTGCGACTCCAAAGAAAACTAATATTACTAAAAATAAGTCATAACTCACTATATTTAATAAAATCAATTTGTAACAATTTAATCATAATGTTGATATAGCAAGTAATGAATTACCTATAATAATAAGGTTATCAGATAATAACATTATCTATAAAATGCTTAACTGTAGTACTCGAGGAGATTGTGAACACATTACCATAATTCGGCGACTTCTTTAAAAATGCTTGCCGACCCAATTTGGAGTCTCGACTCCAGTGTTGAGAATCACTGATCTATATAAAATTATCGATCATGATATCAACTAATATCCTATCAAAAAGTAATAGATCTATCAACCGTCAATGATTCAATTTAATTCTACAATTATCCAAATTCCAATCTTATATAAATAAACCATCTGTAGTTTTTTCTGGAATTTCTATTTTAATTGGCTTTCCTTATGTTCCGTTCTTAAACAACCAATTCGGTCCTTATTGATAAATAATTTAAATTTTTCAACTTCAAATTCTTTGACTCTATTTAGAGAGTCTCAGATATTCGTTTAAGTTTATCCATTTCTTTTTAAGTAAGATTTTTTTTTTATTTTGGGTTTCTTACAATAAATTATAATTATTGCACACAAAATTAATTTTGAATTTGTGTATTAAAACATAACGATTGTCAAGTGTGTTAAATTGATTAACTATGCGGGGACCTTAGTCAATTAAAGCAATTGAGTTAAAATTTTTATATTTTCCTATAATTAATATGTTTATAAAAATAGCTACTTAGCTAATAGAGATTGGATTTTAGAATTACTTTAAAAGATTAAGATATCAAGAACTTGCTAAAACACTGAAGCTTCTTATGTGATTGGCTAAACAATCACGTGCATTTCAATTGATGGATAAATATCTTTAGACTTTAATTATCAACTCCTCCATTGGTAGGGTTTCACGTTCAGTCAATTCCATATCCGATTAGTCAAAGTCATAGGCCTAATTCATACCAGAGTTAAATAAGACTAAACCAAAATGGTCGGCAAGCCAGATTACAAATAAATTATGGATTCACAAAACTTAGTTGAATCGATTTTTTGATGTTTTCCAAATTATCACTTTTCATTAGACAAACAGTTCAAAAGATAATAATCAATTAAGATTGGTGCGAAATTATACACTATATGTGAAATAAATTTTGTTTCGAGTTAGGGTTATTAATGATTTTATTGGTCCTTTAGAGGGCTTCAATAGCTCATATGAGGACGAACTACTGAAAAATTAGACTGAAAGGTAATAATAATACCCCTGTGATAAATGATCAACTGCGAAAACAAGGACTTATGACTTCCCGCTGTCACCAGAATAACCTACGATTACAGTTAATAATACTGACAACACGATAAGACGTTGATTAATTAAATAATTTATTTATGAAGAATGAAAAAATAAGCAAAAATAAAAAAGAACAAAAACAAATTTTGCTAAATTGTGTAGTACACTGAGCAAGCAGATAACTACGTGGTACCCAAAACACCGAGTACCGGAAGGGAAGAGTTCGGGAGACGACACAAGATAATTAATTACCGAACAGTAACTCTACCGTAACAAAATAATCTTACGAATATGGCTGAAAATCGTCGAGCAGTCTTCAAATTATTCTTCACGTGTTTTGTAATGAGCTTCTGTGATTTCGCCTATGAGCTGGTTCACTTGGTTAAAGATGGGTGTTTGCCATGTTTTTATGTTGTGCTTATATAGTATTTCTCTATGATGCAGTTTCTATAGCTGGCGCCATTTTTATTCCTTGAGATTATTATTTTATTCCATATATTTGTACAGCGCTCTTGAGAATTATTTGATCGATAGTGATTGACCAATTGCGTTGTTTGAGGACAATTAAATAATTGATTCAGAGTATTGAATTATTCGAAAATGAGTAAATAATTGGGTTTGAATGAGAACGATTGAATGATTAAGTTGTTTGTTGATTCCGACAAGATTTGTTGACTGAATTATTAGAGGATGATTGGATTACTGGATTGGGCTGCTGAATTCGATATTGAATTTGGATTGGTTTTTGGATGGCTAACTGTTTACTGGAGCTAGAATGATTGTGGTCTATTATCGATAAAATTTGAATATCTGCGATTGGGAGGGTGATTTTAAGGATGATGTATATGGTGCATCCTTAACATATGTTACTAGGCTATGTGTTACAATTAAGTGAGGAAATTTCACATCTTTGAATGGTTTGGAACTGAGAGACTTGACTTTCTTCACGAATATTATTAATTTAAAACTTCTTTTGAATTGAAAATAAAAAAACTCAAATGAAAAATAAATGAGCTATATTAAATGATTTTCTTATAATTTGTTATTCTCAACTTCAGGGAAAAATAAATTTCATGATATTCTTAAATTGATTATATCTTGTTTCCTGGTGCTTAACCAAGGTGAATGAAAAAAGAAGTGAATTTCTTTCAAAGAATCACTTGTCATATTTATGATTCTTTATCATTTATTAATTTTTTTAATTGTTTTTATGTAATAGAAGAGGGAAATACAAATCAGTTATAACTGTAAATAAAAGAACAAAGGGAAGATCTATCAATGTAATAGCTGATATGACGATCTACCTATTAGGATAAGAAATCAAATAGGGACTCCATCGAATAAAAATGTAGCATCAAAACAAAAAATAAACATTAACCCCATCATCATTTATAACGGAAAAACAAAACGCGCTTGATTGTATCTTGTGATCAGACATAATAATTTCAATTTTTTAAAGTTGTATTTGGTTAGATAAGGTCCGTGTATTTTTTATCGGAAAAAAACGGTATTTAAATATCTTACCAGGTTAAATTTATGGACATACTTAATCGACAATTAAAAATACAAATTGATGAAATGGAAATTATTTAATGGATGCTAATTGTGGAATAATACAATTATTAAATAGAAGAACTAATTGATTATTGGTAACAGAAAATAAGATGATGAGAATATTAAATAATAATAAGAAATGGTATATGAATGTATTATTTATGGAATAATTATCTTATATTCAGTGGTCCTGTGCTAGAAATACCAACTTGAAGAAAATGTGGAAAACTAAAAGTTAAAAAATATCTATTAAGTATTTTAGGATTATTTGGTGAAAAAGTGAATAATGAATGATCAGAGAAAGTAGTTTGTAATTTCAAGAAATTCAGCAGAAAGATAAGAATGATTTATGATTATAAATTGCGATTGTAGTTCACATACTAGTATAGACATAGAAGCATAAAGTACGGTAAACGCACTGTATAGTAATATAGGAGCAGTTTATAGTAGTGTGTACAATCAATCTTCGTGAGTACCACTATACGTACTAAGCTTAGCAGGAACACAAGGAGTTCTGTAATTGTTTATCAATTTAAAATTTGGGACAAATTTCTGTTTATTATTATTAGACTTATTATTAGGCTTTGAATCATGTAGCTCTATCCTATTGTATAGAAATGTCAATCATACAGTGTGTATCTGCATTGTTACATAACCGTTAATTTATTTCTAAATTTACTACTATTTAATCAAATCGGCATTTGACATAAACAAATTGTATTTGTCAGCCTATTATTGATTATTTGGTTTTGTTTAAAATTACATAGGGTTATTTTAATATTGATCAAACCGGTAATTTCCCACTAATTATAATTGGATGACAACGATCACCAAGTGGAAATTAATTCGTTGTTAAAGTATTTCTTGTGAAGTATAAAGTTTTTGGTTGTATTCATTAAAATTTGCGAAATGCTGATCTTGCTTAGTTAAATAACTCCAGTACGGTTGTTATAAAAGTAAAATATTTATAATTAATAATAAAATAACGATATAAAAAGCAAAAGAAATACATTTAGATAATTTTCACATTTCTTTTGCAGAATTGTTTTTAGTAATGATCTAAAATGGTTAGATATCCGAAATTTTTCTATTCTTAAAGCGAGTCTTAATACATATCCTAGCCCCAATAGCCCTTGTTATTTTAAATCATATCATGTAATTTTTAATTAGCTGTTTTTATTTTATTTTACTGTAGTCATTGAATTATCTTTGTGGGAATGTGTGCCCAAGAAGTTCAGAAATTATATAGAAATGTTTATAAAGTAATGAGTCTGTCGTAGTTATTTTTAACATTCTATTCACTGATTCAGTTTTCCAGCACGAAATTAATTTACAACGACCAATAGATAAAAATCAATTTAGAGATATACGGAACAAAATTTTCTTTTCATCAATATTTTCTTCTTCGTAATAAGATATAAATCTAAAAATAAAGCAAAAAATTAAATTAATAGAAAATTTCTAACATTGACTCTTATTATTTTGTTATGTAGAGAAGATTTTTATGTTTGCATCTACTTTCAGATGTGATCTACAATGCGCTGGACTAATTAGAGAGTTAATAATATTACCCAACGCTAAAGGCTTGTCACAGTCTAAGAGGAAAGTGGTTTGATTAAGAGTTTTTATCCAGTGATAATTAATATTTTAAAACAATGTCTAGATAATTGAACTCCATTCGTGAAATGAAATAATACAGATAATAGTAATATTTTATTTATGAAAATATTATAACTAAGATTTGATAGGTTAATATTAGAATTACTTTAATAACAATAGTTATTAAAAATATTACTTTATTGTGATAATAATAATGATTATTATAATGATTATTATTGATATAATTATGAATTTCATCACTATTCCTAAATAGATGTTAGAAAATCAATAACATTTCCTATTGATCTCATAATGCGAATTTAATTCTGATTAATTACTGAAATATAAATATATATGTTTATTGACCAATAAGTGATGCTTATCACGATCATATCCCTAAAAAAATATTCCCACTACACTGATTTGAACTGACTATAACAACTTTCAATTGGAAACTCGTTAAATATTCAATGTTATTTATAATCAGAAGTCCGTTTGTGTTTCGTATGCCTAACATTTATTTTACACAATTCCAATTGAATATTTTGATCTATCATGACCAGGATTGGTCAATTGTCATATATATATATGTATGTGTGTGTGTGTGTTTGTGTGACATTATTATATATTGTCATATTGAAATCCTCGTTTTATGTTCCCTTTTAATTATAAGTTATCGAGTCTACTTGGCTGTGCATGTATGTTTATCGTTCAAAACAAAAGTACTGCAGTTCAGAAGGTTATATTCCACATTAAACAGTTATTTCTCAGCTGAAATTTTACAAATTCTACTCTTTGACTTTAAATTTTATAATAATTATTAATAATTTTCTATAAAAACTACATTTTATTTTTAAATAAGCATCATAATAAGAAATTTAATGAGATTCGACTATCAGTCATTCCCTTTACCGACATCCTGTGTTATCACATATTACTGAATATGAGAAAGACATAATTAACACACGTATGGATTATTTTCACGAGAGATCGCTCATTATAATCAACTAATTAATTCAAAATAATAAATTAAGTTTATTCATTTTAATTCTTTCAGAAATTTATTCGATAGTTTTATCAGTAGATATCTTCGAGTAATTGTTATGATGATTCAAGATGATTGTTCAAGACAAAATACCATCAGGATTCAACTAAAGCAAGGTGACAACAATGCTGATAAATCGCAACGAGTGATTTGAAATGTGTTCATCATTTTAATATAATGGCAAATTATCGATTAATATAGGAAATAATCGAAACTTGGATCAGGAAATGTTGTGGATTATTTTTTACAACGCCAAATAATTTCTGAAATGCTAATAATGGTCTTAATCCTATCCAGATGGTATCACAGATAGTTCAAAATGTAATTGTTAATCTTGGTGATACCTTTGTTTTGATATGATATGGTAAGAAACCAAATGTTCTTTTATTTTTAACCTTCT
>JBBMOY011454753.1:0-14466 GCA_037951405.1 Platydemus manokwari | reverse complement strand
TAAAAAGTAATTATTTATAATTAGTAAATTGAAATGAAACTGATTAAAAATATTTTAAATTAATTATTTTGGAAATTTCCAATTATGTTTAGGTAATGAAATCTTTATAATTGCTTTGTTAATATTATAAAAATTAAACCCAATGCAAATTTTTTGTAAATAAAATTACTTCCAAATCTGCATTGGTATTGATATTACTCCTCCAGATTTTAAATATTAATTATAAATATTGTTTTTATTCGCAATAAAAATTTATTGAAGAACATTTCTATTAGTGATTTTATATAAAATAAAATAAACATAATAATTTATAATATGCACTAATTATTAATTTCACAAAAATTATAACATAAAATTTTGATAATACATCTGGTTTGACTTAGTATTAAAATAAAACAAGAATTCGCTAAAGTTTTAATTCCTGCTTTGATCAGTGTGTGAATTACTGGACATCAAATTCTAGTAACGATGGATTAAGAAATATCGAACAGTCTTATACCGTTATCGATTCTATTTAAAAATGGTTACAAAAATTTTGAAACTGGAGTCAACTTGTCAACCACGAAATGTAAATATTTTTGAAACTTTGATGTTTCAAGAAGCTATGCTGTATTATGACAATGGAAAAAAACGAATTGTTGTAACAGAATCAGTCACAAAAATTAATTAAATACCTTAATTAAGAGTTATGTCACATCAAAAGCAAGAAATTGGTTGGTTATATTAAATATTTACTATTACCTCAAAAAAGCGTAAAGTTCGGAAATACGATATTGGTATAAAACTTAAGTCTTATACTGGCTGAACAAAAAAATTATAATTCTAAGATTAGGTCCTTCAGAATCAGAACCAAGTATCTGCTACTTATTGTTGATATATTCAGCAAATTGGTAAGTTTAATATTACATACTGAACAATACAAGACAAGCATTTCTGATTCAATTATCGATGGTTTAATTTATATGTTCGATGTCACAAAATCGATATTCAACGATCGTGGAAAAGCTTTTAAGGTAAAAAGATGAAAGAATTAAGTATATGAACTGGATTAAAACATCAATTTATTCACCTCACAATCAACACTAAGCTTTGGTTTAGTCGAAAAAATGATCAGAACAGTTATAGGTATGTTCATGGCAACGATGACAACAAATATTCTGCCTTGAGATAAACTCATTCCCGCCATATTATTTGTCATTTGAAACATATTAATGTTCTATTCGGTATCACCCCTCGATATTTTATTTCCAAGACAACTTTATAAGTATGAGTTGCGGCTATATGAACTAAGTCATCATGACCAGATCATCCAATACGGAAAACTAGTTCACATCAGTGAGCATATACTTAAGAAGAATCTTTGCTCAAAGAAAAGGTAGTCAAATTTTCTGCGGAAGGAAGGATAAGTGAAGAAGGTATCACAAAAGATTAAAAAGAACGGATATTATTTTAAAGGTCTTCATTCAGGAGTTTCATGATTGCTAAGTACAATCCAAGCCTAAAACAATTAAACATATGGGGAAAACTTCATAAAATAATGGCAGTCGATTTAGAAAATGCCTAAGATGTTTATGAATCTTCAGAATCAGTTTTTCAATTAATAAAATTAAGACATCATGTTGTCTTTACTACTTGTATTATTATACTTTAGTTAATGTTCTTGAATTATAATTAGTTAACATTATGTTATTTTATTAAGTTTTTTGTAATAAAATAGACGGAAAAACAAAAATATTTTCATGTAGTTCTAATTTTATGTTTCAATTTAAAAATTAATATTAAATTAAAATTTAATAAAACTATCAATTGGATGTTGTTATTTGTTTAATGAGTCACATTTTATTGAGATTACAATTTTTATTGTTTTAAATGCAATAGTCGCCTCAGGATGATAAAACACATTTTTGTATCAAATATATTGAAATCTTTTACAAAATTTTCAATTCAAAATGTAATTTCAAAATAAAATATCTTTTATATCAATTCCACTGTTTTTTTATTAAGAATCAAATTAATATTACAGTTCAACAAATAAAGCAATATGATCAATATTCATGAATTAAACGAATTATATAAATTTTCAAAATAACGTAAAACATTCTGTTCAGACATCAAATATGCTTGGTTTTTCGTTTTCGAGTTGACATAATTTAAGAATGGGGTTTCGAAAAATTGTAATTTCCATGAAAAATTATTTGATCCATTCGTGCTTAATTTCTTCGATCTTTTGTTCATAGTTGAATTTCCAGGAATTGGAAAGATCTGAAGAAACTTTGAGAATGATACGGCTTTAATTCTTTTTCTTGAATTCCTGGATTTTTTTAGTTTTGATGAACAATTTTTTAATATACTCTTGCGTTTTCGTCGCATTTGTTTGAAATCTGCACTGTTTAGGAACTTGTTAAGAAATTATTAATTTTTCCTTCACAAGTAAAATAAAAATAAATGATAAAACACCTATATATAATCGACACAAAATGAAAACTGATCATGTATTGAAAAATAGCCTTTTTCTCTTGAACCATATTCTAATGTTAATTTCGTTGTTCAAATTTTAGGATTAATCTGGCTTTTGGTTGAAGAAATTTCCTTGGAGATAAATTTAAAATTAGCTAATTAAATTCTTTGCTTTAAATAAAAGTGATTTTTAGTATTTTATGTGGTTACGGTTCTTTGATAACTGGTGAAACATTTCTTGCGATAAAACATAAGAAGATACAAAACATAAGATCTTAAATTATCAAGGAAGGTTTGTATGTTATGAAATTTAACTAAAATACAAAATAAATTAATGAATTAATTTGTTACTAAACTAATCTGTTTCTAAGCTTATTATTAATTTCACACTGGGTTTTCATAACAAGGATTGAACAAGATTTAGCCATATGTTATGAATAATTGAATTTTTTCATTCAGTTTTGATAATTATCATATACAAGTTAACTATTATATCATTAAAGTTACATACATTTCTAAAAATTATAAAAAATTAATTTTATAAATGTTGGAATTGGTAAAATATGAATTAATACGAAGTCTCTTTTAATTCCAATTAAAACATAATTATCTTGAAGTCTTTCTATGCATTCAAGAAAAGAAAGAAATCCATATTTTTCTGTAATTGGCAATCATAAATAATAAGAAAAGCGGAATAAATAAGCTGATACTTAATAACAATTGGCCATTTTATTACGATTCTATCAGTATTAATAAATTTGAAAAGAAATTAGTGTCAGATCATGTAAATTATTTAATTTTAAATTATTGTGGAATCTCGAAATTTGATCTAAAGTGTCTATAAAAAATACTACAATCATTTGACACAGCAATTGTACATCGGGAATTTCTCAGTTTATCACTTATCTTACTTTACTGCATTTCTTGTCATCAAACTAAGCTAGAAGTTCTCTGGAATTTTCTTTCAACTTTTGTAACCATTGAATCATTGATAACCACAAAATAATGGTAATAAATGATCACGAAATAAACATTTATTAAATCCAGTCGAAATTAACCATAACGTAGTTTCACTTACATGAATATTAAATACTGACAATAGTTGCACATTTAATCAATTCTTACGTTCTTTATTTGACTTAATAAGATATATAAATGCTACTTACTGAATATAATACTCCTTGAAAACAATTACATTTGACTAGAAAATTGATACACAATAAGCGTAAAAAATACATCAAGGTTTAAATATTAAAATTTAGATAAAGATATTGTTCTTCCAAACATTTTAATTAAAGGTATAATGCATCTTTATCAAATAAATGTTTCATTTTATACGATAATTATATTTAAAATAAAATATGATTTTTAATGATGCCTAGAATATTAATTTAATAAATATAAATATAAAAATATAAATAAAAAAATATAAAATATTTATTAAGATCAGTGATGCTGTTTTATAATAGTCAATATTATTGTTCTTATTTATAATTTATTTGTAAGGTTTAGGTAAACAACTAAATTTTTTTATTTATTGTTGTAACATCGATGGTATTAACATCAGTGTTATCCCAGTTCATTTCAACATAAATAATTTTCCCAGATTTATTATATATAAACTTTCGGATAGGAAATTATAAATTTCGAAGGTAGCCGCTACAAATGTCTTTAATCAAACATTTCCTACTGAATTTTTAAATTTTATAAATTAACAGTTCAGCTTAACACATGATCATATTAAAGTATTATTTAAATAATTTAGTTTAAAAATAATAACTCACTTAAAATCCTTAATGAGCTGTATCAATACTTATTAATTTAAATTATTGATTAGAAAATACTTATTAAATATGTGAATCTTAAGTTCAAATTAGTTTACGTAAATTACAGAAGTCTTTAGTCTGAACACTTTAGTGTCTTATATCGTCTTATATCTACGGTAATTATAATAGTATAAAGTAATATAGTTGTGGTGCAATGCTAAATTAATTATAACTTTAATTACAACAATAATGAAAAAATTCATCTTCAATTTTATACAATAGTGATTTTATTTAATTAAAAATGTCCATGATTAAAGATTAACCGTGTTTCCCGAGTCAACAATATAGGCAATATTTTGTGTGTTTACCCGTTGCTTAAAATTTTATTTTATTTTATAGAATCATTTAAAAACATGGTCAAGGTTTTTATTAGCAGATTTCTTTCAATCTCTAATGTCATTGGTTCATTCTAGTGTACGCAGTAATCTGTGTGTGTATGCAATCTAAGATCATTATATAATCAGAAAGTATTGATTTGGTGGCCTTTGAATATCTGTTGTGCTAGCATGTTTGGACTGAATATCGTTTCGACATAAAAAAATGCATAATACATACAAATCACAAATCCCTGGTGTAATTATTTTTTTTGTCTACATTGTAGAAGATTACATCATCGTGTTGATCGCAGAATTTTTTCATTTTCTGGTGAAAATGGAGATATCTTTGCCTATCCCCGGCGGAATCCAAATGGAAATCAATACGAGAACCCCTCTCGTCATACTATGGAGAACACCCGTCCTTAATTACATGGATTTTACTCTGCCCGGCCATATACTCTCTTCAATGAAAATAATTATGATATTTATCTAGAATCCAGAGACGGAAATCTAGACCGAGAAGCCAATCCGGTGACCGTAAATTAAATCATGTTCATAACATGAATTCTCTTCCAAGGTCCATCATCTCATCCCTTACTGGCTTCCTTACTGGTCGAATTCTCTCAGATCTCCATGGTAACGGAACCCGCACCAGAGACCGATTACAAAACTTTCTTGTTAATGATTTTCACACTTATCCTTCTTCATTTAGACCTGTAAATGATAATATTTCCTGGTATTATGTTGATTTAACCAGAGATACCGCTTCTCCGAAACCTCAATTCACAAATCACAATGCTTGTCACATTGCTGGTCAATTCCGACACCAACTAATCCCGAAAACTACAACCGGACGCGCTCTACTCCCCACACCGACTGCCCGATCACAGCAAACAGTTATTCACGTCCCCAACAGCCTATGCTCCGAACCCGATCAACAGATTTCACTCAGTCAACAGATTCAAACCACTTCATAACTATTCTGACCTCGCACCACTAACTCAATACCACAACAATCCAAATCAAACTAAAAAATCGAATTAGACGGCAACATAAACCTATGAATTCTTATCAAAATAATAATTTTAACTATAATCTTGTTCACCCTTCTAGATTATCTACTACCAGATTTATCACTTCGAATTCAAATGCAGATATCTTATTATATGTTCTTTCTTTATTAATATTTTTTAACGTTGAAAAATTTCCCCACTTTTACGTAATTATAATATATGTCCAAATAATTTCAACTTTAATGTTTCAAAAGATTCGAGCACTCATAACTTCGTATCACCTCCACAATCCTTTAATAAATCACTAATCGACCTCGATGCACAAGATCCGTGAATTTATTGTATCACACTTGCTATACATTGTTGGTAAAAGACTCGACCCATCTCACCCAAACACCATACACACTACACTATCATGGCTAAGCGATAATATCCTCTCATCTAAATACCCCATCTCAACTTGGTGGACACAAATCCGTTCCTCAGTTAAAAAATTACGAAAATACAACATCAACATTGAATTCTTATACAATGTATCCGAAATTCGCATCAGAAAAAACCTCACATATTTCTTTTCAGTCGATAACAGGAACAAACTCTCAGATATACCCCATGACCCCGTCCAAATATTCCATTATAATCAGTGGAAGACCCTCCAAAAACAAGGTTGTCTGGTTCACTGTTTTTCTGCTTCACCACGTTCCCAAAAACCCCTATATAATTGTCATCTTTCTCCTGAAGTCTGAATTTTCACCCACTGGGCCCGGAATAACTTCCTCATCTTTAATTACTCTCTATACTTCATTAAGTTTCATAAGCCCCTGCTATGTAGAAGATCTAACACAGAACATGAAATTGCTGCACATGTTTTCATACATTGCCCTGCCATACCCGGAAAAAGCAATAAACGACACGCCAAGATTCTTGACATCATAGAAAAATACCTTCAGTCCCTTGAGATAGACGCTGATATAAATTTAGCACCAGCTGAGATCAACACAAAGCTTAGACCTGGTCTAATTATACATAATAATGCAAAAAAAAATACAAGTACATTATATATCTTAAAATACCATATAATATGGACACTAACTTTGGCCTATATAGATCACTGAACTACGATAAGTACAAATCCATAACAAAATAAATAGCTATCACTAATAGGCACCAAACAACATTAGATGTCCTTAACATAGGTGTATTAGAATCATGAGACCCACATAATGATAAAATCTTAAAGTTAATAGAACTCGACAACACAATAACTAATTTTCTTCTCTCACTAATAATCACAGCACTGTTAAGAGATGCTTACGCCACATATACTGCCCACACAAATAAAGGTAGGCCAAATTTATCACACCCCCTCACACAGTAATAGATTAATATTGCTCCTTGATTATTTTTTTGTCATTCATCACCTTTAATCATTTCTTGTTTCACCCAATTTAAATACTTATCAATTTTCATCATCTTTGATATCAAATTCATATTAAATTAATTCACATATTAGAACTTTTCATATTAATTAACAGACCTCCAAATTTACATAATTTTAAAATTTTCACACTGCTTAACTATATACGAATCACTTTCATTAAATCTAAAATTTTAAAATTATCATCCAAATATAATTTATTCATTCACTTTTTAAAAGAAAGTTATTAATAACTTAAATATACTCTCCTGCTCTGTCCAAATAGGATCTCACACCCAGCTTCTCGAATGCTACGACTTCTTACTCCTAGCCCAGTGAACACGACTCCCTAAACATTTCAATTATCCAATTATACGATACATATCTGATGATCTGTTTCAAGCTAACAAACAGTACTGCAATCAACCAACTAACTCTTCGTTACAACCTATGTTGCTACTACCTACTGCTAACACTTCCAAGCTACAAGACAAAACAAAAAAATCAACTAGCCATCTGTCACATTCCATATTCCTTAGAACTCAGAACTCTTGGTATCTATCTCAACAAATTCAATTCAAAGCGCAAAAATAAAAAGAAAAGATTTGATGCTCCCGAAACTCAGATTTGGTGCCACTGCAAGCTCAATTAAGGAAGATACCACTTTACAAGACATACAAAAGTTTATCAAAGTCGAGGTGAGTGGATTTCCCACCACCTCGTGAAGACCAATTTTATGCTAAATAAATTTTTAGTTAACCTATTTTAAAGCTGTTAAAATGGTTTGATCAAGATTTTTTGGTTCATTTTATCTAATACTCCGCAATATCTTAAAATTTTATAATTCAGTGAAACTGAATTTTGCTTCTGAGATGTTTCATCAGAGTTACTGCTTACGTCATAATTTTGAATGCCAAAGCATGTCTCTTCTTTTTCAACGGAATCATTGTCATTTCTGAATATCTAGTCATATAGTAATTAATATAATTATTTAATAATATATTATGTTATAATTCATGACTCTAATTGCGTACATATTTTTGAGAAATGAAAATCCAGTGGATGGTACATGGAAAGATTTATGATGAATTTTATTTGGCCGTTTCCACAAATCAACGAATTTATAACGGTTTTTTTTAAAAAAAATTGTTATTTAGCAATTTATGAGTTATCAGTTGACAATTATTGACTTTTGAAAATATTTTTAATTTAAAATCTTGTTTTGGGATTTGCCTTAGCATTTATTTTAAAATCACAAAATTCTCCTACAAGAAACCTAAAATGAAAATTAAACTAAATTAAATTAAAACACTTATTCCTTGCAAGGGTTATTAATTTCTCTTCACCATTGCCTTCAAAGTTATCGGAAATTTTACATAATTTGTTTTTATTAATCAATATGAATCGTTTGTGTAAAATAGAATGTATCGAGAATATAAGTATTTGACAATTTAAAGAAATATTTGAATTTGGTGGATAAATGTACATATAGTTATATCAATTTTGTCATGGTGACTAACCTCATCTAAATTTAATATATATTATTAGAGATAATTATTAAAAATACACGTGTAACGAATTTCATTAAACAGATTAAAATATTGTTCTGATATACTTGTATCTAGATTTATTTTAAGTTTCTAAGTGTTATCTTCATTTCTCTTTTATAGATGCCGACATAATGTAGCACTACTTTCATAAAATTATGAAAATATATTTAATTTAAATTAAGTTTAACATCAGCCATCTCATTTTGAAATTCTTGGTTTGAAACAATTTAGTCAAGTTTATTAAGTAATATACATAAATTTCCGTGAATATAAAATTCCAAATATTTTTTTAATATAACTGATCATTTTCACAACAAAAAGAGTTTCTTTATTCATACAACTTTATTTTATCATTTTATTAAGTTAAAATGTTGAGATCAGTATTTATTAAAATTTCTGGTGTTATATAATACTCTCAATAATAAGTAGTATCATTGATAAATAAATTTAATGTCATTTAAATACATTCGCAATATCAAGTAAACCAATAATTTTTAAAGTGCTTTTCAAGTCGACTAATGCAGTTTCTTCTCGATTTTGAGCTTCCCAGAGCATTAGAAGATATGCTGTCGGATTTGACTGTTGAAGAAAATATTCCAAGTTACTAAAATAATAAAATTATTAGTAAGCCAAAGTTCTATAATACAAATATATTAAAACTATTTTAAATTTCAGTTAACAATCTAAATTTAATATGAGGAAATCAAATATTCATCTCATAAAGAATTATTAAATTTTGAAATTGTGAAACAATAAGATCAAAATCAATAATAAACATCAAGGATTAATGGAAGAATTTAACTTTTACTAATATAATGGAACAGCACATTTGAAACGATCGATCTAGGTATATTATCAACAATTAATCAACATTTCTTAATGAACTGAATTTTTTAATTATCAATAAATTCAAAGTGAAAGTTCATATTTAGAGATATTAGGTTTTTTAAAATCAATGTTAAACTAATAATTATCTTTTCCTATAGTGATTGATATTTCATTGTTTTTCATAATTTCTTTATTAAAAGACGGTTTTTTGACCAAGGAACTTTGTACTTTATTTCTATTTAAATAATAGCTCAAAACTCTCTATGTTTTTCCAGAACAGTACGAAAAAATTTCTTTTCCCGAAAAATGAAAAAAGGTTGCAGTTCAGAAACTCTCACAGTTTGTTAAACAAAGCGAAAAAAATAATAAAATCTGCTGCAATACTAACTTTATTGTATTATTATTATTCTCTATGTATCAAAATTATTGTTTCATGCAATATTATATCAATCAACATTTTAATATTACAAGTTTAAAACCTTTTTTAATGTTTTGCAAGAATCAAATTTGATAGACTTAGAAATAATTTTTGTCAACATATTTTTATTAATAGATGGAGTTTATTAAATCTTGGCTTCCATACATAATTTAAACCACCGAATCTGATTGACAAAATAATTAAGTTAAAATTAACGTGTTTCAATAAAAAATTACTATTAATTTAATTTTAAATTACTATTAAAAAACACTGCACTGTAAGTACCCAATAGAGATATTTTCTTAAATAGAAGCTTTTAACCAAGGTGTAGTATTTCTCTGAACTTTAAACAAGACAAGAACTTTTATTTTTAATATCTTTGCTATTGGAAGTTTAGAAAGGAATAAAAGAATGTTTGATATTTTAACTATTTGATATCCAAATTTCTGATACTAATGATTAATTTAACTGGTCTCGATTTTATTCTGTAAACGTGATTAAAAATTTACATTAAATGAAAATTAATGTCTCACAGGTCGCCTAATCTAATTTCAAAACCTAAATAAAGCAATGAAACATCATGAATTTATAAAATCTTACTTTAGACAATCTAATCCGCGTCATAACTTGTATTATTGAATTAGATTTAATTGTGACTCCTCTGCATCACAAATATTTAAATAAGAGTTTTTCGAAAATTTTATCATAATTATTTCAATGATTATTGCGATAATTTTTCCACTTTACTTTTAATTTAACCTAACTAATATATAAAAGTATAAATTTAAGCTTTTAGTAAAAGGTTTTATTAGTAACGAATATAAATTAATATTTTTATATAGCCGTTTGAGGACTTTGATAATTTCTTTAAATGAAATTTATTTTAATTATAATGTTAACAGTAATAAATTGAATTGAAATAAATGAAAATAAAAATGATTAATGTAGAAATTGACGAATACGTAATATCACTGCATCACGTTTTCTAATCTGATGTTGAATTTTAAACGAAACTCATCGTCACGTGTTCATGAATTGATTTTCTGTATTAGCCTAACTATAAGACTATGTGATATGTTTAGAAGTATACTTCTGATTTTTTTTCTTTTAATTTTATTTTTTAAATATATTTTGACTATTTTCCCATTTAACCAACGAATAAAGCCGATAATATTAGCGAATATATTTCCACCATGAATTGATTAACAGAGTGACATATGCTACTGGCAAATATGGGGAATTAGCTTTATCACAATAGTTACCACTCCTTCTTTGATCAAATAGAAAAGTCATTTTTATCTGTTATCAATGAACTATAGTGATATCACAAATAATTGAACACACGAATGTTTTGATTAATATACTCCAAGCTTGAATTAGAAACAAATAATTTATAATCTTTATAAATGTTCGTCAATAAATATTCAAGTCCAGATGTTTGTTTGTCGAAAAGTAGTTATTCCATTGCGGAATTATCAAGTTTATTTACATGATATCCAAAATAAGATAATTTAAAGTGTAATAAAATATAAATCATATAATCCAGGGTCTCCAAACTTTTTCAGCAAAGGGCCACATTGCTGATTTTTTAAAATTTGGAGGGCTAAAACTATAATAGGTTTACAAAAATTGTGGTTCAAAATGAGTAGTTGAAATCATTAATAAGTTATTTAAATGTTCATCAGACAACCGTGACCTGTAGCAAGATTTGGTAAACTTCAATTGAGAAAAAGTGCAAAATCAATAATTAAATTATCGTTACATTTAAAAATCTATTTTTAATCTCGACGTCAGTTTTTTTTGTTTAAAAAAATGTGATTGCATTTTATCATATATCTTGAAAAATAATTATAGTATTTCGATGCCGTTTATTTTTTGTTAGAAAGATAACGGAAAATGGAATAATCTATATAATTTTCGTAACTCTAGGCGCTATGGAACATATCTAAAAACGTGAAGAAACATCATTAAAAATACAGCGATTATCATAAATATGTGTATCACTTAATTTTGTCATAATGTTCATGTGTTTCATAGTAAGCTTGGCAGGCCGTAATTTGGAGACCCCTGCACTAAACTATTATCATCTCATATGTGTTGGGTACAGAATTCCACTCCATTGATAATAGTTTTTTAATAAGTAACACGCAAAATTCTTTACATCTAAAAGTAGATAGAAATAAAAACGGATATTTTAAAATCAAATTAAATAAAAAATATAAATTGAACAAATAACTCAAATAGTATAAAAATAGCAGATAAAATTTTTTTAACCTAAACATAGTTTTTAAAATATATTAAAAGAAAAAAAGAAAAACAAAGAAATCCAAGTCCATATAAATAGAAAAATAAAATTGCAGAACGTATTCTAAAATGAATATAATATAACAATACTCATAAAGTGTTAAAAATGTTAAAATTTGTGTATCATGAGATTTTTTAGGAATCTTTAACTCATCTTGACTCCAACAAACAAAGATTGTTGATGTGAATCAATCCCCGAATATTAACGAATAATATTTAAAATATAAATAGTAATAAGATATATATTGTAGAGTGAGATGAAATTCTGCAAAGGAAGAACAACTTTTGCACGTTAGAACACATGATTTAAGCACGTCAAACATTTTCAAGCATATACAACCATATTGTTATGACAACTAACCAATAATAGTGAATTTAGATGGTAAAGGACAATTAGAAAAAGGGGAAAAGCTACATAACATCAGACACACTGGGATTAGCCAATCCCACTCATGCAGAAACTCAAAAGCCAACCAGGAACACGGAAAAGCAAAGATCAAATCAAAATGTGATACAACACGACACAAAAAATTACATGCATATCTCGAATATAAATATCGACGTAAAGATGGCGAACTTCCAGTTGGAAGCCAAGTTTTTTGCTGTGTACATCAAAGTTCAATGTGAAAAAAATGGTATTTACTGGGGGTTTAGGAAAGTTCCATTTGATTCAACATTTACCAAAAAAGAAAGTGCAAACGCCATTTATTATAATTTTCTTTTTTCATGACCTCAACTTTTCATTAAATTATCTTTTTCGAACTAAAGGTAGTATAATTTGAAACTCATTTTTTCTTTCAAATACGTATTCGAGCTAATACTCGTTACTTTGAAGTAGAATCTGTCATTATACGTATTTCTTTTTGCAAATCTATGTGAATTATTGATAGTTTCATGTTAATCGATTTTAAAGTAACAATTGAAAATCTTCTTATCCTTGTGAATAAAAGTACTGCCGGTGTTTTGACATTTTGAGTTTTTATATTTTTGTTTTGTTGCTTCTTTGAATTTCTTACAATAGTTTTATACCATCAAATGCATTAATCTCGTTTAATAATGCTAAATTGCGAACTAAGATAGTACCTAAACCTAGAGTGATTTCAAATGGGTATCCCGAGTCAAATTGGCATAGTTGATTTTGTCGTCTCAACCTAATCATATAATTATAATTAATCGATGATCAACTGTTGCAGTTTATAAAGTAAAAATCAAAAGTTGTTAAGAAAGTAAACAAAATATTATATTTTAAAATATAATATAATATAAATAATATAAATATAAAATAAATAATATATAATATGAAATAGCCATAAATAAAGAATTCTTTTGACAGATATTGTCTAGTTTTCCACTTCTATTTTGATATTTTAGTAAATAATCGACGGTTATAAAATTAAAATAATATTTCAAAAATAACATAAAAGTAACATTGAGATGAGATAAAAATAATATCTCCATTATAGGAATGAAGATTGCAACGATTTATTTTGGAGAACACTTGGGAATTTAAAATAAAATAGCTACATTTAAAATAATTAAAGTGATAAAATACCTACATGGAGCAATCGTATAAATAGGAGAAGAATCTGTGGTCTATCCCCATTAGGTTACGAAAAACCACTAGCTATACAATATCTAAGATAATTTATTTATGCCCTACGAATTCACGGACTATTGTCAGTAAACCTATAAAGGTGAGTAAGCTTTCAATTTTGTAAACCACTGATCAATATTATATTTTCTGTAATTTCCTATTATTGAGCTGTCTCAAATATCTTTCGGTAAAAGGTTTTGCTCCAAGAGTGTGGAGTTTATCAACCATCTCTTATTCTTGAATTTGTTAAATTATATGTCATAGGATTTGTCGAATATCGTATTTGTAATTTTTATATTGGTATAATTTTGTAGTTTACAATAATGTTTTTGAAAATAAAATTTTGGTTCTGTATTTTAACTGGTTATTAAGGGCTTCGATAACGGGTATGAAGACTTCGCTAAGGTAAATTAAAGATTAGTATTATCTAAAGGTTTAAATCAGTTGATGACTTAGTCCTTCTTGATGATTCCCAACACTAATATTAAATTTGTCAATCAATCTCCTCAACCCAATTGACTGATATACAATAATGCAGTTTAATTTATTACGTTTAAATTGTTACGTGAGTTAATTTTTATGAGTTAATTGACTACTGTTTAAGGTTATCGACTCGAACTCAAATAATCGTAATTAGTTTTTATTAGGTTGTAAATAAAGTTCGTGGACAAAATTGTAAATAAAAATTTGCCATCACGTTTTGCCATCGATTTATTCAATGGATTAATTATTTTATTATTAT